>MU120902.1:204594-248175 GCA_014904835.1 Paxillus ammoniavirescens
GCCTGCTCCATGGAGCAGGAAACGGTTTGATCGGGTGTCCGTCGCGTCACGTTGGGGGGTGCGTGCAGGAGAGAGTTTGGCACTGTGCTGCACGCCCGATCGCGCGTCTTGCCTTACTGGGAGGGAATCCGGGCGTCGCCGCATTTACTTCTATTTACCTCGCTAAGCGGTAAATATACAGCTGGCTGCAAAATCTTAGACCATTTTTCGCTCCGTTCCACTTAGGATTTTTGTTTACAAATATTGTCGGACAAATAGAGCTAGGCCAAATGTAGTCGCGTCTTCAGACCCTCGAATTGTCACGCTCAAGAGTGCACGCTCTGGCGTGGGGGTGGACCTATTGATTAATGTGAACACAGTGCGTTGTGCATTCGTCAATCCCCAACTTACTTGCAAGTGAGCTCAAACATGACTGATGCCCTCGAGATCAGGTATTGTACCATCTTTGATGCAAGCTACCAACATGTCCCATTCCTTGTCTGGTAGTACTTCCCCTCTGACCATGCCCTACGGAAATCGAAGACATATCTCGCAAGCCGTCAAAGAGCAGATAATAGTAATGTAGGCTCATATGAAAACTAGTCAGATTGCTGAAGTGACAGATATTCGTGGAAGAACTGTACAACAAACATTAGACTTCTCAGGCTGGTGGAAGACTGGCGGTGTCACTGCAGTAAAATGAAGCTCCAACAAGTCAGGTAGGCCACGAAGGCTGAACTCACTCGACATTTCGGTAGATGGCCTTCCTCATTTTTCTTCTAATACTAAGCATTACAGCACTCAAGACTTGGACATCGTCCACTGTAGAGGCATTGCTAAGTGGCAATCTCAAGATGATTGATGTCATGTGACTGCTGTATTTGGCTTAGTTCTATTTGTCCGACAGTATTTGTAAATAGAAATCCTAAGTGGAACGGAGCGAAAAATGGTCTAAGATTTTGCAGCCAGCTGTAACGGTATAAATCTACATAAGTTTTTAGTGCCTGAGCTGGCCAAAATCAGGTGACTGCCAACCTCCGGCAAGTCTCAAATCTGCTATTGCCGGACAAACATGTGCCCAAATTTGGGCCAAAATCGTCCAAAATCTGCTATGTCCGGACAGACATATTGCCATTTTTGGGTCTCAAATCTGCTATTTCCCGGACAGACCTATGGTGGAGCTTCAGGGGGCCTATCGTTGCCTTAGAAACCTCGCCTCTCCACGAAGGAAGGTAGGGTGGCGTTGCCGTCGGGTTGCAACGCAAGTGTGACATACGACGAGGAGGATGAGCGCAACCATATTGACGGTCTCCTGTTCACCGAGATCCCTTCCATCACCCGACCTAAGAAAAAACGCGCCAAAATTTGCTGCATCTGCTGTGGCATATCTAAACCACCACCTTGATTGGTGTACACAGAGTTTATACCGCTTGGTTTCTTTCTCCCGGTTGCGGCCTCTTCTGGAAACTTTGTCCTCGCACTTACTATTGGGTGGAAGTTGCTCAAATTTGCCAAACGGGCTATGACGGTCTGTGTCGTATTGTCCTAAGACGCGCTTCAGCAGCTGATGGGGTAACTCGTAGCCGTCACCTACTAGCCTTTGAAGATACGCCGGAGCTTAGCAAGCCTCTCGTCTGTCCTTCAGCTTCAAATCACTACAAGAGCGTGGTGTCTGTTCCCCTTGGTCAAGCACTCGACGATACTGCACTGGACATCCTCAGCAGCGTTGCTATATGAACCATTGTTCGATACCAGAGCGCTCGTCTACGAGTTTGTATTCCGCAGGGATGACAAGGACTCCTTCGATGATGTTTCAGTTGTCACTGTGGATAATGAAGTCGCGCTGGGGACACCTACGGACACCTATCGCAGTCCGCCTTCATGCGGTTCGATGTCACCGCCTATCTACAATCAACTCACAAGTCATCACGCAAGTAAAATTCGCCCAAGGGCTAGTCAATCTTGACCAGCTGACCATTGCTTTGTCGAATTCTGCCAGTGATCTGAGCATGATTATGGCTTCCAGCTAAATCCAAGCGAAGATAATGTCCCTCGAAACCCGGCGCGGCTGATCAAACGATTGTCTCCAACCAGAAAGGAGATGCAGTCGCAAACTTTCACGTCTCCCAGGTTGCCGTTCCTCCGGGCATCCTGTCTGCAACGCTGGAGACGATCTCTGGCTTTGCATATATGGACGTATTCCACACGACCCCTCCCTCCCTCGCTAAACGACCCGTCTTGAGCACCCACACCTTGCAACTCGGCGGTGACCTTTACCTCACATACAAAGAGGCGGAAATTAGTGATAAATGCGATATCGTCCTCCGCCCTTCATGTCTATTGTATGATTCCTCCGACACCAGCCCAGGGTAATTCGAGCTCGCTCCGGGTAGTCACCCCTGGTGGGGGGAGGGGGGGGAGGATGGAGGTCTTGTCTCCCAGCGGTTGGGCTGGGAGCTATTTCTAACTCGTTGACCCTTCGGTTTTTTTTGTCTGCTAGGTCTAACCGCTACATCTTTGCCCCCAAGTCTGGATTCGGGGTAACATAAGTGCGTGTTATGTATCAAGATCGAAGAACTGAGCCGCACTACGTTCTCTCATTTTGAATTCACCAATGCAGCACAGGTGCCGTTCATTGCAAATCGATGCAGGCATTTGCTATTTTTGAGCTTATTTCACCCTTTCGCCGAGCCAACGTGCAATCGTTGCCACGGCCAGCCAGCTCAAATCGACCTCATGTCCCCTATCGCAACCTGGGAACATCTTCAAGGGATGCCGAGTTCCGAAACGATGGGGAGGGTGACCCACGCCATCACAGGTCAAGCTCAGTCTGGACAGTCGTGCCCTTACCCTTACCCACCACGATCATCACGATTGGCATCAATGGCGCTTTTCTCACCCCCTCGCGGTTGTACTGGAGATGTATCTGGGGGACTGGTGGAGGGAGAACGGGGCTCGTGTTCTTTGGTATCTGTCGATCGGTGCTACACATAGCCGCGGAACTCGATATACACGAGCGAATTGACGGGTCTTGGCGTGCGTTCTGCCGGTCGGGTTAACTCGGAACCTCTCATGATTATCATCGGAAGCCCCGAGGGGTTGAACTTTCTCTAGTTTGCAGGAAGTCAGAAGCCTGCTTTCGGCGCATCTTTGACCTCCCTTCTACCGGTGGGATAATGGCGCCGACACGAACCATGCGCTGGATGCGTTGACATCTCAAATTCACGCCGCATCTGATGAGTAGATGTTGTCAATTGGACAATGGCTTCGCGCCCCGCGGGAATGTCACGGCTGCCTATTTTATCTGTGTCAGGTTGACTGGTTGCGGGGACGACAAATTGGATACGCACGGGGGTGACAATACGTCGCTGGGCGCTGACGCATGTAGAATGGTAGCTTTGGGATGCTCGCACGTTTACTCGGGCGGCGCATGGGTCTTGAGAAGTCCGGAGTAGTTTGGCGTACAGCTCCAAGTTGCGGGGAATATTGCATTTCACGAGTTCGTTCCCACCCCTCGCAGTGATCCAAGATCAACTCAGGAATGCATACACCGCACGTGTGCCAATACGACGAGGTCCGAAAGTTCATCAATAGCGTCTCATCATGCTGCCTTGAGGCCGGTCAACGAGGATCATATTTCCGGTTCATGATTATTTTCCGCAGCTACATGAGGAGGTTGGTGCCTATCTCCACAACCGAGGTGGATACTTCAACACTAAAAGTGTCAAAACCCCCTCATCGATGAGCTGAATATCTCCACAAGGGTAGTTTGATACGCGACACGTCCAACGTGGACCCAGCTCCATGCTGCTCCATGTGGTTTGGTAGCTCAAAACTCATCAGCCAGGAAATCACGGTCAGAAAAGACCAATGATATTTTATTCGGACCAACGATGGCGGATGACGCCGTTGAACGTAAAACCCACTTTCCCCATACAGGCATGTTTATCCGGGGTAAACCAGACCCCCCAAACATACTTCAATGTCAAGCTCTTTGATCATGAGGGTATCCGTCGATACAAGTATACTGGTACGAAAGTGTCTGTAGAGGGCGAAGGATTCGAGGACGCAATTGTCGATGCAGAGGGCCGGCGAGGTTTAAAAATCAGGACGACAATCAATCCGAAGATAATTAAAAGCAGGAGGAAAATAATCTTCCGGCGTCCAGTGTTCTTCTGATACCTAGCAGTGTCACAGCATCATGGCATCGTTTCAAATAGAGAAGAAAGGATTCCAACATACCGAGTTGCGACGTTCAGCTCCTTCACGGCTTCAGTAATCTGAACCGAAGTTTGCTCAATATTGTACTCTATGCTGTCAAGAAGAGTCCCCTGATCTATCACTAGAACGGACAAGTCTTTGAAAAGTTCAGCCAAGGAGGCTATTGAGTTGGCGATTTCCGTTAGCTCGCGGTCACGAAGCTGAATATCGTGCGTTTGATCAGTTTCATGGATCTGGGCTTGCTGGAAGAATAGAAGAGATTCAGAACCCAAGTGTGACGGTGATATTGTTTGTACTTACTGCTGCTTCCACGTCCTCGTCCACTGCTGTCAAGCCTTCGGAACCGCTGGACGAGATTGTCCCCGAGGCTAGAAGGAGGTCCTGGTTCTTGATCGCGTGGCCTTGTAGACCTAGTTGGTTGTGTGACATAAGTGCAGACGTCGAAAACAGAACAAGGTCAGGAATACTTGTTCACTCACGTTCCATATACACACGTTGCTTCTTTCGGAAGGTTGAGCTGAGCCGTTGCACCCTGGCCGCTAGCCCTCTCTGCACATTCTTGGCTGGAAGCAGTTCACGTTGATTCCTATTTGAGGGGGGGAACGTGTGTCCATGATCCGAGCCAATGCGTTGTATGAGAGTATGGCACCGCCGGAAGTCCTAATGTTTGGAAGGAGCAAAAAGAAAAGAAGCAAGTGTAAGAAAGTGGATGATGAAATGAGTTGGACAGAATGATGTACTCTTGTTAAATCGGTGGTTGCGGCCTCAATTTCTCGCTCCTCAGCTGACCGGTCCGCAAACCCGGGGAGAGCATGCTTTGCGTGGAGCTTTTCGAGAGCGCTCACTTGATTATGGTGTTAATGGATGATATCATAAACTTCACACGAAGAACGTACTTTTAGCCTGAACGCCAGCGAGTATTTCTTCCACTTGCTCAGAAAGATCGACCCTGTGACCATGCAGCATGTCAGGTTTGTAAGCCGTCAGTTCAAATGAGAAGAAACCTACCATTTTGGAGGCAACTCTGCATCTAAGGAGACGTGTCTCGGAGTGCTAATGAGATGCTCATTTTCATCACTGCCTTGATACGGTTCGTCATAGGACAAGGGGGGTCTTGAGAAGCGCGTGGATCGAGCTCCTGAGTCACGATAGGAGATGAACAAAAGAGTTCTTGAGCGCGTTGTCGGCGACGAAGAGGACGACGTGGTGGTCATTCAGATAATACAACTAACGTACAAAGAATGCTGTGTATGTCACTGTTTGTTCTGCGGTTTCCTCGACAAATATGGGTAAGCAGTTTGTCGGCAAAGTTCCGGCATGGCGGCAAGTCTAATTAAGCGGCTAGGGATTGTTGGAGAAAAGTTTATGGTCAAGACCCGAGTGAGATTATTGTCTCACAACTGGGAGGTTGCTCACGATAAATAATATTGGTATGGAACATAGAAATGTGGAATAAAATTGCGGGCCGAGAGACAAGATGGACCGGAGTGTGGGGCCGAAAGGGCGTGACCCCGCAACGGGACATGCATCACACCTTGGTACCAAATATTCTTGTTCCGCTTTCTTTATCAACATTGAAATCAGCAAACTCTATAGACACGTTACAACGTTTCACCTCGTCCTCTGATTCTTTATCCTATCTTGTCCAAATCGCACCTTTCTAATGGTCTTGTGACTTACCCACTTTTCAAACAATCCAAACGAGCGTGCACCCTAACTTGTCGGCCATATTCCTAAACCCTACCCACTTCTCACTTACCCTATATACGGTCAGTTACCCGGCTGGCTATAAATTCCACTCTCTCCTCATCCCCCTCCTTTCAATATTCTTCCCTCTCGACTCCTTCTCCAGCTACTCCCTCTCTTCCTCTTATTCACCTGTCCTACTCAGTTCCCAAGATAAAACTAACACCCTTTTCTTTTCTCTCCGCAATAAGCAACTGTCTTCCGTCAGACCTAAAACTGGACATTGACCATGTGTAATCTTGAAACGTGAGTGTCCCTTATTGGCCATACCCACTAAGATAAACTGAGTCAACCTCCCAGTGAAGGAACAAAGTACGGTTGCGGGGTAAGTATATCTCACGCCGAGCTTCATCCCCTTCGTCCACTCACTCCCAATCCGTATTTAGCATTATAAACCTGTAGGTCATTGACGTACCTTCCTACAATCGCTTTTTGAACATCGTCAAGACCCGCAAGGTAAAACAGATCGATTGTGGATCCCCGTACTGTGTTCACTCTGTTCATCATCCTCGAAGTTGCATGGACTGCCATTGTGAACGGGTACGTCCCCAGCGACGTCATCTTTGTCACTTGTCCTCATCATGCATCATCTTTCCCAGTACCTCGGCCCCGATTTAAAAGAAACTATCACCTATAGGACTGCTGAATACTGTGCATCCTGTCAGTACTGGTTCAAAGGCGGCGCACAACATCGTCGATGACCCAGCCGATCAAAGTTACTCATCCCAGCGACCATAGCTTGCACTTTTAATGCCTAATTTCATCACCTTATTATAAAGTCATTCTATTCCTCATCGCACCTTGCTCTCTGCACATCATCTTCGTTGTGCCATGTTGTACATGTAGTTCATTTTGCACTTTATATCTATGATTCTGCACACATAGTTGTAATTTTAGCCCTCTGTTGACCAGACACTCTGGGTGTATGCGCAGGGTTACCACTTTACTGCCAAACCAATGACCTCACTCTCTACTGCCCGGTACTGTGTTCGGAACAGTTCCCGACGGCGCTGTTCAGCCCCGGGGTCCATTCCCACGTCCCAACTACCCTGAGAGACATTCCGGGGTCGGCACATATCCACCTTCACTCGAAGTGCAAGACCGTCTGCGACGTCGCCCTCTATCTCGTTTGGCACCAGTTCGGGCGACGGTGGCGGTGTTGGCAAAGTGTGCCAATACGCTTTCTCTACCTCCTTAGTCCACTCCTTGTTACCCCACTGTGGTCCCTGAAATGGGATCTCAGCTCCGGTCTCCTCCGTCACGGCTGGCACCTGAACCCCGCTTTCCTGCCAATTCCTCGCATACCCTTCCTCGTCTTTGTTCTGCGACACCCGGACAATGGGGCGGAGCTGCCCGCCCCCATTCACGCACCCCCCCGGGCATGCCATGACCTCGACGTAGTCATACCCCTTCTCCTCACCCCCCTCCGCCCCACTCTTCTTCACTCTCGCTCTTCCTCCCACCATTCGCCCCGCAGCACCCCTCCCTACCTGTACGCCGGCCTCCTTCCCGACTTTCCTCACGACGTTCTGCAGATTCCGGAAGCCGTAGCATTTCGCGCCCTTGAACACGATTGCTCCATTGCTCTGCTTCCGTAGAACGAACTCCTCGTAGTCAGATGTGCGCACAGTTTTAACGCTGAGGTCCAGAGGCTCTGCGCAAGCACGTGTAACAGCGGACATCAGCGAATGAAGGTAGGAACCGGAGCTTGTACCAGGATGAGAGAGCAGTTCGGGAAGAACCTGGTCTTCGTGGGGTTGTGGGTCGTCTTCACCGGGGACCGGGACTGAGAGGTTCCAGCCCTTCTCGCGCATCATCAACTCGAGTTCGCCAGTGGTGATAACGCAATCAACGTCTCGCGTCGAGTATACATCGTTGTAAAAGTCCTGGCGCGAAGCTTCCAACTTTTTGTCATAGCAGGGCATGACGGTGACATGGTATATTTGATCCGGTCTGTGTGATCAATCATCGTTAATAAAGACCCACATTTAACCTCGGGGTATGGCGCACTGTTTCCCCCAGACTCCTCCTAACCATGACTTTACTAACGTGCCCATTACTTGCTGCGGACTCTTTGTCCGAGAGATAAAAGGCAACATCTCCGAGTGCGCTTTCTCGGCATAGCATATCCACCCTGGACATGCGCTAGCCAGCATAGGAAGCTTACCATTATCTCGCTTTCGTTCCAAATACTCTTGCGTATGCTCAAGTAAGGCAACATGTCGCGCAAACGTCGTGTCATAAACGTGTTCAAAGCCTAGCACCGTCGTGCAAAATGCCTGCACGCGCCTCAATATCTGCCTCAGCCCAACAGGCGCAATCGAGCTAGAGGACAACGTTGCAGCGAGCGAGGCTAGGCTTTGAGGTGCAACCGACAGCACCGGAACCTTATGCGCCGAAGAGCTCGCTGGAGGGTTCCCCTCGAGAAAGTTGAGCACCTCCGTATGTGATTGTAGCGTGATTAAGACCGATTCGGCCGACGTGATGCACCCACTTCGGAGCATGTCAGTGGCTTGTGCAAAGCTGACGCCATCAGCGGATATGAAATGGAGATGACTCGCCTGCATGCAAGGCAATCGTTGAGACTTATCTGTGCTTGCTGGAGTTTCCGCTCTGATGGCTTGGGCACTGCGGCCGCGGTCTGTGCGGAGCCATGTGACGACACTTCGTAGTAAGATCCAGTTGAATCTATTCGGATTTCCGTCTGGAAGGGGACTTTCAATGGATGAAAACAGAAGAGGTGAACGAGGGTACATACTGAAGCAGCGCCCGGTTCCTTAGTATCTTCTGGAGCGTTGAGCTGCTCAACTGGCTTGATGCACGCTTGTGAAGGGGTTATGAAGTCATTGAGATCTGTCAGTGTCTATTTTCCATGCGGTGAGTCACAGAAACAGAATACGATTGTGCTGACCACTTACCAGAGCGCCAGAAAACGCCATCGCCAATCGAGGTCAGGAAGAGATTGCAAGACTAAGAGTAGAGCCTGAGGCAATCACTGAATCAGGAGCGGGAACCGGAACGTCGGTGACCAATCATCTGGCGGGCCGACGTTCCGGTGCTTACTAAGCACAAGAAAGTCTCCCCACAGATGACAAGCTCAAGTACCAGCCGTTTTATTGTACAAGAAGGGGCTAGTCCAAGTTCTATTCACAGACACATGTATGCAATGAGTGATGCTAAAATCAATGCTGCAGTCCATTCGAATAGTCCTTTCACCACTGTGAGGCGCGCCGTACCACTGACTGTGGCGCCAGTGAGAGTTGAGGCTGTCGAACTGCCAAATAGTTGGAAGTTTCGGTAGTATGTATGGACTGTCTGAGGCGTTGCCCAACTGCTATCTGAACCTAACGAGTGATGTCAGATCGTTGAAAGGAGAAACGCAACACGAGGACTCACCTCCGAAGAATGTGCTGGTGCGGAAGTCGAAGTCAGATAATTGCGACGTGGGTGAGGTTGTCTTGCACTCACGAGAAGAATATGCCGCCAATATCGACATCTGTCGCACTCCTGAACTGGAGATTTGATTGAGTAAGCGCTAGCACGTCGTTAAAGCTAATTACAATGGTCAGTAACCGCGAAGCGATGGTTAAGGAAAAACACTTGCTAGAAGACAACATTTCCATTCGCGACATCCGGGGGGTTGTTCATTTGGACGAGTAGAGTCACCCGACTCCACCTAAGTTGGACAGACTCGTCTGCGGCGTAAGAGGGCAGAAACGATGAAACTCACTGTCCAACTGCAAAACTAAAGGATCCGCGACTGATACTGACGCCATAGCCCGAGTTACAGAGTATATTGTTCTCCGAACAAAGATTGTTTGGCGTCAACATGTAGGCGTAGACTAGGGAATCTTTCAGCCAGGTGGTGCATTCAGCTGGCCAGGGAGGTCCTACCTTCGCCGGCTCCGTTTTTTCTCCACATCAGGCGAGTGCTGAAGCAATCAGTGCCATTCGGTTCAACACCTCCTGAGCAACCGTGGACATCTGAACCCCCCCTAAGCCCCGGTAGCTTCCCCCCTTGGACCCATTGGAAACTCGAGTCGAATGCGATCTCATAGGAGAGGACCATGCTGTTGAAGCTGGAGCCATCAGTAGTGTTCCAAAGGGAATACCACTGAGCCCCTCCACTGCCCTCCGAGTAGCTACCAGCAGGGTAAGTAACTTGTAGCACAGGTCCGGGGAAAGAAGTGCCCCCAGGGGATCCTGGAGTAGGATCATTCGGAAACGGATCATTGATGAATGCAATGTCGCTTCCGCCATTCTGAATGTGACCTTGACTCAAGGACCACTGGGAGGTGATGAAGGACTGCGCATCTGTCGATGCCTGAGTAGCAGTCGGGAACGGCATGGTGGTACTCGTGGTTAGAGAGTATTGTGCGGCAAGACTGGCTGGCGAGACGAGTCCGTCAGCCATTGCTCGTGAAGATATGGCCACCATGAGGCACGCGGCCGACGTTATCCTGGTCCCGAGTGTCATGTTACTGGGTGTAGAATGTTGGTGGGACCTGCCCAAGCCAAATTCCTCAATGACCACGATCTTGCGGAGGAGGAGGCGTCAAACGAGGAACGCCTATCGGAGCTTGAAATTCACTGCATCTCAACAGATTTCAACGTCGACCAAGACAACCGACTCTAAGTGCCAGGATGGCCAAGAGAAAACTGTACAGGATGAAAACCTTTGAGGGCAATACCAAGGGAAAAAAAAAAGGAGTTCAGTCGAGCCCAACTTGAATTGCTATAGTAGTTGCGTTCTCAGGCGCGTCTTGATCACGTGGAGTTATAACTGACCGAACGTGGCAGCGTCCACAACACCGGTTTGACAGCGTAAAGACAGGGCCTCCCTTCGTTATTTTCGTGGAAGTAGCAAGGCCCATGGATAACTGCTGACCATGTTTTCACAGAGCACAAAAAAAAGAGACCGGAGTGCGCCTGGAGATGGAGAGGCCAGTCAACCTCTGCTTAACGGGTCACAGGAGGATCTCGTAGTAGGAAACTCGGGAGATCCGAGTCAGGTTTTGTTTGCGGTGCAGGATGATGAAGACCTAGAAAGCAACAGTGGTCATTCCGACTCGCACCGGCCCCGCGGGGAACACACTGTCAGGTTTCAGGAGGAGGTTCAAGTCATTAGTCCATCCTTGAGGTCCACTATGCAGAGCCGAGAGGCGGGTGCGTACTCATATTAAGATGATTCAACTCACCTCAAGACCTCCTTTGCAGAGTACGAGCTTGATTCAGATGACTTTGATGACACCACACTGGCTGAAATCGGGCGTCAACAGAGGCATGTGCGGCCTTCAAGGTCAGGGCGGCGGAGGGAGCGGCCCATTCCCTTGCTCGCGGGTTTCCTGGATTCGTCGGCGTCACGGAGAACTCCTGAGACGACCATACCGATGTATGAATCTGCACCTCAAGGTTCTTTGACCGATCTCGATCTTGGTGAAGTAACTGCGAAACAGCACGCTGGTGGTGGAATGCTTGACTCTGTAGCAAACATGGCCAACTCAATTCTTGGAGCTGGTGAGCATAGTTCCATGCATGTTATTATAAGCTAAGATGTGCGACAGGGATCATTGGTGTGTTCATGTCTCTCACCACAAAGCGGTCACAAATTTTACTGACTGAGGGCCCCAGGCCTGCCGTACGCCATCAGCCAAGCTGGATTCTTCCTCGGAGTAGTTCTACTCGTTGTTCTGTGCGCTATCACAGATTGGACAATTCGCCTTGTTGTGATAAATGCCAAACTCAGCGGTAGAAATTCATACACCGAAATCATGAATAGTTGTTTCGGTCAAAGTGGTCGTGCTGCTGTATCATTATTCCAATTCGCATTCGCATTCGGTGGTAAGTCTTCCCTTGTTCACTGTTACAGAGATCTCATCGGTGTGACGCAAGGCATGTGTGCGTTCGGCATCATCATCGGTTGGTCTGTTTCGTCGTCTACCCATCACTGTCTGATGATTTTCCACAGGGGACACGATACCCCATGTCATCCGTTCGATATTCCCCACACTCTACCAGATACCCGTGCTATCTATATTCACCAACCGACAATTCATCATAGCTCTGTGCACTATCTGCGTGTCATATCCGTTATCACTCCATCGTGACATCCACAAGCTTTCGCGAGCATCTGGCCTGGCGCTTCTTGGTATGCTCACAATAGTCGCCTCTGTTCTGGTCGAAGGGCCGCACGTGGAACCAGAACTGAAAGGAGACCCTTCAAAGCGTCTCACTTTTGTCGGACCAGGCGTGGTCCGGGCTATCGGTGTCATCAGTTTCGCATTCGTTTGTCACCATAATTCCCTCCTTATATACGGCAGTTTGCGGACCCCGACGCTTGATCGCTTTGCACGCGTTACCCACATTTCTTCCGCTATTTCCTTATTTGCCTGTTGCACCCTGGCGATCTCTGCGTTCTGGGTTTTTACCGACAAAACTCGAGCAAATGTGTTAAACAATTTCTCGCCTGTAAGCCTTTAAGTCCCAAGTGCGTCCCAGGATACTAAATCCACCAACTTCAGAACGATACTCTGATCAACGTTGCCCGATTTTGTTTTGGGTTAAACATGTTCACCACACTTCCATTGGAACTATTTGTATGCAGAGAGGTTGGGAGATCTCTAACTATGTCGACTTTGCGTGCTCACGACGAAATGCAGGTCATCGAACAATACTTCTTTTCGCATGAAAGTTTCAACCCGCAGCGCCATTTGTTCTTCACAACCACTATACTTTGCGCATCGATGCTCCGTACGCAATGTCCCTCCATTCTACCTTGCAAATATTAACATTCATCTCTATTAGTCGCCCTGATCACTTGCGACTTGGGTGTTACCTTGGAGATCACTGGTGGAGTCTCGGCAACCGCCCTGGCTTTCATCTTCCCTGCAGCATGCTACCTCAAACTTACAGACCCTGGTGTGCCATTATACTCGCGGGCCAAGCTACCCGCTGTAGCCTGTTTGGTATTCGGAGTCATGGTCATGTCGGGCTCACTCTTTCTCGCCTTGGGCAAGGCGTGGACTGTGGAGGGGGAAGCCAAGATATGTGTATGATATCATCGGGTGTACATCCTTTGATCTAGTTCAGTTTACATGGACGGACTTTCCTAGACTCTCGTCGTTCCTTCTGGCATAGATTATCATCGACGCAACTTCACTGCATCATTTAAACCAGTAACCTTATCTAGTTCCTCTACTTTGGCTCCTTTGTCCTTGGACTCTGTCGCTAAAAGAGGCGAAACATTTGGAAATCGTTCCCAGAGTTTCTCAACAGCATGCAAGGCTTCCGAGGTATTGTCATTTGGCTCAGCCACAAGGAGCCAGATGGCATCAAATCCACCCGCTGTGAACTGTCAGATACTATGAAAACCCAGCCCCTGGAGGGAGGAGCTTACCTCCCGGCACTCCCCCGCAAATAACACCTTTCTGCTCGATGCATGCATCCAGAAGTTCGGTTTGTGCGTCAGGTTCTATATGTACATCCTCGCCCACTCGTCTGCTCATTTGTCGCATAAATCCTCGAGTGTTCTACATAAAAAATGAGTAGATTCACGAGCCAGAGTCAGTTGACTTACTTCGCCAGCTTTGCGGACTTCTAAAAATGCCTGGATAACGGATTGTTCACCCTCGGATCTAAGCCACTGGTAATACCAGTAGTTGCTCAGCTCGAAAGATACAGAACTTGACAAGTATCACGCTACCTCTGATGAAGGTACGCAAGATATATGCTTGACCGCTGACGCGTAGACGCTCGCATCTTTCGCGTGAAGGTCGGACAGTCCCCGAAGACATGTCGCCAAGGCTTGATTCGACGCATCGATATCCGCCCACAGCCTGTTGGCTGAAATGAACGTGAGCAGACATAAACGCAAGTATCTGAACATTTACCCTCTTCGGATTTCTCCTTGCGCCATTTCAACACCTTGCTCACCAGAGAGGGCGTATTACTTCCCGCAGACACGTCTGCCAGCACCAACCTAAGAAGAGGCGGAAGCTGAAATGGTTTCGTCACGTAGTCCCAGTGCTCCCCAGGACTGAGAAGTAGCAGCGAACTAGATGCAGCCTGGTTTAACCAAGTGACCAATCAGGCCCGGCGGAGTAGTTACTCGCATGATTCCGTACATCACCTCCTTTCATCAAACCGTCGAGCAAGGTGGGATCGAACCGAGTGTACAGTTGACTGCCGAACACCGCAGCGGATACGTCGAATCCGCTTCCAACTTTACCTTGAGCAAAACAGTGTACAAACTGGGCAGTATTGTGAGCCAATTTACGAGCGTCGCTGTCTGGCTTGCTAAACTCTTCCTGAGTGATCACTTTGAACCTGAGGAGGAGGGCTGAGACGATGGAGGTGATTAGAGCTGCCGATGACCCCATCCCAGTCTTGTTTACTTCAGCCAGTTTGACGTCCTGGGTACAAAACGGTGTGATCCGAGCTAATGATGAAACCGTTGGTGGGAGATTCATTTCTTGAAGCTGAGGGGAATGTCAGTGTACAAGGATATGATATCAAGCTGCTAGTAAATTCCTATCACCTTGGCTCGTTGTGAATAAAAATCGTTGTCGCCAAGGGTGGCGATATCAAGGCCATGTCCAAGTGCGGCCCGGAGCCGTTGAGATGAGCCCGAGGATAATTTCTGCGAGGCTAGTATTAGGGTATATTTTACGGCGTAATACACGAATTTGTTCTTGCTAGTGGACGGGAGTACATTGGGTTACTATCCTAGAGGTAGGGCTAGGCCTGAACTCACCTTTCCGAAGCCTCGTTCACGTTCACTTTTCCATCATCGCTGATAGTCACAGAATACCGCCATTCAGCCCCAATAAACTGGGGTGATCGGACGAGGATCTGGTTCGCCTCGCCAGGCTCTTGACGATCTTGGATAACAGCGTAAAATCGCGATGAAGCTGAGATCACTAATCCTGTGAACTTTTGATCGAGCACCAAGTATCCCCCTGCGATCAAAACTTTTCCCGGGGCTGAAACAACGATCGCGGAAGACATCGTCCCCGAAGAGTAGTTCCAAGATTGCAATCATTGGACGTGTTGGGTGTCCTACTGCTGACTAAGCACGACACTCTCGAAACTGAACCGAGACATAGTTAAAGGCAGCGAGTTACATGCAGCAGAATTCGGAGTTGCTACTGGCGACTCAGGGACTACCGCGTCTCAGTGCGAATAGAAGTCTCCGTCAAAGACACCGTGAATATTGTCATGATGTTCATTGAATTGTACACCGCACATCATGATTGCCCCGCACGAGCAAACCAATGCTTCTGCTTACCACATGTCGGGTTCCCGCAACCAGGACACCGAAGACCCATCTGCACGCTTGTCGGCCCAATCTTCTCAGCAGAATAATCCCTAAGGTGCTGTGCCGTTATGTCCGCAAGGGCACGAATGAAAACGGGTGATTCGTTGAGAGATTCAGCGCGCTGCATCTCCATCCCGAGCTACACATCAACAGAATAGGGTGCACACATGTGTCAGAAATGATAGAAACTTTTAAGAGACATACGGCCAGCTCACTTCCTTGCCCTCTTTCATGTATTCAAGATCGAGTTCGTAGAGTGTCTCGATATGGTCACTTGTGAAGGCGATCGGAACCAGGATCACTTGCTTCCTTCCGAGGCGGGCAAGGCCCTTGATTGCTTCACCGGTTTGCATTCCCATCCAAGCGGAAGGTCCGACTTGGGATTGCCAGACCAAACGATAAGGGTTCGAGCGTCCCAATCGATCCATGACAGCGTTCACTGAAGCTGAAACTTCAAGAACATACGGGTCACCGCGATTCACTACTGACATGGGCAACGAGTGTGCCGAGAAAAGCAACACTACATCAGAGCGATCTGAGGGCTGAAACTTTTCGAGGGCTGCCTCGATATTTTGCGCTACAGCCTGGGTTGCAGATGCATAAGAATCACATGCGGTGACATTTATTCCACTGACCTCGATGAACCCATGGTGGGTACCCCAACGATCGATAACACTCCATTCAATGTCTCCCATGTCACCGGCTCTCCCGCGCCTGAAAAGTTCGTTCAAGCTGCTTCCTGTTGTGCTACAACTATACTGAGGGTA
Source organism: Paxillus ammoniavirescens (assembly GCA_014904835.1). Classification (NCBI taxonomy): domain Eukaryota; kingdom Fungi; phylum Basidiomycota; class Agaricomycetes; order Boletales; family Paxillaceae; genus Paxillus; species Paxillus ammoniavirescens. Next base: position 220,624 of record MU120902.1, read on the forward strand.
CTGTGTGAACGCTACGGCACGCTTCACACCGTCTGCTTTCATTCGGCGCGCAGTCTCCTGTGTCAGTGGGTTCGCATAGCGGAAGGCGACGTAAGGCTTGTGAGGGGCTGTCTCCGGATGGAGCTCGTCGAGCAACGCGCACATCCCAGCACCTTGATACTCAGTATACCGAAGGATGGGTGACCCCCCACCTATATCGGCATATTGTTTCTCGATCTGCGGCGTTCTCCGTTTCGCGATGAGTGGTGCAAGAACGCGTTGGAACGGTAAAGGTATGAGGTCCCCGTCCATAAACAAGTTTTTGAGAAAGTCATAGGTCTCTGGTACCTGTAAGAATCAATAAGAAGGACAGTGGTTGGAGACTGCGTAATGACAAGTCACACACCGTGGACGGGCCGCCCATATTCAACATGACGATAGCTGAGGAGATATTAGAAAAGTAGACACAAGTGATATGCTCAGTGAATTAACACCTGTGGGACTATGACACCAGGTCAGACCCCAGGACCCAAACGGAAAAATCAACCTACCTTTTTCCCTTGACCGAGGAGCCATGGAGGGTGGCAAAACGACGAACGCGGCAGGGCACAGCACTAATTCTGGGCAACATCCTGAATCTGAGGCGGTGGTTTGGAAGTCGAGAACCTCGGAGCGGAATAAACTGGAGACATTGCCTCCACCGATCAACTGGTGCTGACTAAGCCGTGTCTCACATCCAATTAGGAGTCAATATTTCAATATTTTAAAATGCCTACTCGAACAACTTCGAGCCATCATTAACTATATGATTGTTTCTAAGCTAAACGACCCTCTGTGATATGCACACTTGCATGAACCCTACATACCGATCGTTAGTTCTCTCACCGGGCGGATGGACCAAGAAGTGATATATGTGGGTACGGTCCCAAAATCTCAGAAGCGGTGGGGAACCGAATACTACTGTCGCCATCGTCGAACCGTGAATATGGAGGAGGAGTTTCAGGATCCTCCTGGACATCTACACTTAAGTCGGTGAGGACAGAATTTGATTGCCCTCCTGAAGGAGGAGCATGCGGCGGAGCCCTTCCTAAAGAGCTCTCGGGAGATGGGCCTAGCGAAGGGGACCCTTGGGCTGTGATACTGGTAGGGCGTGACGACACAGGCACCCCTTCGATGTGGGGTGCAGTCCTCGAGAAGATTGGCGGCGCCTGCTGTTCACTACCCTCGAGTGAGGGGTTAGGAGGAGAGTCTCCCAGGAAGTATGCAGGCGGATCAGGTAGGGCAAGAGGAGTACCCAAATATGAGGGAGGATAAAGTACCTCCATGATGCTATCTGTGGTAGGCACTGTGCGGTGATAATGTCTTCGTGGACGTGGAGGAGTGCTATCACGTACACGGTTTGTCTCGGAATTATGGCTCTTTGACGGTGTGTAAGTGGAAAAAATCCTGACAGTTGACCTGGCACGTACCGCCCTTCTGACACAGAACATACATGTGCATCCCGCAACGCAAATAGTCTCAGCCATGGCAACAGCCCATTGACGGACCACGTTGCTAGCGTCCAAATGGTCGTTCTCGGGTGTCTCATGACAATCCTAGAAAAGGACGTTTCCAATCAGCATCAGTCGAAATCAGGGAACTTATGTGGACTCGCCTGATAATCTGTCAAAAACGGGTCTCCCTCTTCCTCAGCCGGGGTGCGAGGATGGACCAAGGGATTGAGGTATTTCTTCGTAAAGTTACTCAACATGATAGGGGTTTGATTTGATGCCTTAGGGTGAAGTTTGTAGAAGCAGTGGATGAAGGATAGATTTTACAAATGAGACACCTTGGCCAAATGGCGGGTATTTATATTCGTAGTGCGGATAGCCCGGATAGGATGTCTCGGGAAGTGGCGGGTCAATACATATTGGAGATCGTGGCGGTTCTGGGGTATGCTTCCGCTCGGATAGCATTGAGAGAGAGACGTCATGGCACTAAAGAATTAGGGGTTCCTATTGGCTTTGCCTGTGAGGTGAGACTCACAAGTTACTCCGCGGAGGTTGGTGGCGATCGCCCAATTCAAAACAATGGCGTTGACCAATATCAAGGTTGTCAACTGCGTCATTCGTAGGATCAGTGGTAGCTGAGTCGGTACACGACATACCGGGTCATTCATACGAACGTCGTTGGTGCTTCATGATTGTCTGTCGGATCTTTGGTTAGGATCTGTTTAGTTATAATATGTCAGATAGCACTAACAGTTGCGTCGCCCTGTCAGGCAAACTTGAAGCGACGTTTAACATCGGACCTATACTAGTCTGAGTGAGAGCCAAGAGTACTTACGAGTGCTTAGTACCTATGTAGTAGTAGGTTTCTGAGCGTGAGACAGTGTATGGGTTTGTTTGGAGGCAAATCCATCACGCTAGTCACTAGGAGCTGGTGATGTGACCACCACTGATTCCATGATCATGAAGGACGTCCTCAAGGTTCCTTTGGAACCGCGGGTTGAAGTTCTTTATGGTAAGTTGGTAGCCTATCCCCCCCAGCATACAAACCGATTTCTTACGACCGATTTCCAGAGTTCCTTCCTACCACCCGCAGTCTGCAGACATGTCGCTCGGGCCTCCCCCCAAATGTGAAAAGATCCAACTCCCAGACAATCTTGTCAAAAGCCTAAAAGCAAACACTATCATGTCTGATCTCGAGTCAGCAGCTTATGACCCCACAACTCAGGCAGGGCGTGGCTCTATCGTTGTCCACAGAGCAAACGCGAATACAGGCTTGCGTGATGGAATAGATGACGCTGCGTCCACTCCCCAATTCACATTCCTTTCGATTGCTGTGTTGCACGCAGATCCCTTGCTCGCATACGAAATCATCAGACTAGGGGCTAACGTTAATCTTCCCGACCGTGAAGGGCAGAGCCCACTCTTGAAGGCTGCCACCAACTTCGCAATAGCTCTTGCCAACCACGCAGTCGAGCCGCCTCGCTTCCAAATGCCCACCACAGAGAGTGCACAACGCCTACGGCGCGCAGCTAATCCAGAGTTAAAACACCACAATTTGCTCGAGAGGATACGTCTTATCATCAAAATCCTCATCGGGCAGCATGCAGACGTTAACCGCGCCTCAGGTGGCATAACACCTCTTCATTCCCTCTGTCTTACCCAAGACTGGGAACTAATCGAGCTGCTCCTTCGCCACGGTGCCAACCCATTTGCTCGTGGCGGACCTGAAATGGGCGAAAAGACTCCTCCTGATGTGTTCATGACCCAGCGGGACAAGACGAGATTTCGTGCATTGCTTGCCAAGTATCCGCCGGCGACCGCTCGCCCTCGTCCCCCGCATCTTTGCCCTTGCTGGTCCGGCAAGACACTTGCTGAATGTCACGCTAATAAACAGCAACCTTTCCCACCCGAGTTCTACTGTCCTTGCGGATCTGCGAAGAATGCTGCCGCAGTCAAGGCATAAAGTACGTCGAACAATGGGACGGAACTGAACAGCGCATCAAGCCTGTCAAGGTCGAGGAGACACCCCTCCCTGACGATCTCAACGCGGACCTCAGCATCGTACAACACAGGCTCGAGGTGACCACCCTTGACGTGGATGGGAAGACAGATCAACTCGTTCTCCATCGTCGCCTGACCGACTTCATCGACGACAAGGATATTGAGATTGACCTAGCGTTCAAGTATGCGCTCAGGCACGTTGATTTCAGTCCAATGTAGGAAAATAAACCTTTTGGGTGACAGATATGCTAATTTCGTGCTGTTTGCAGACCGATGGGATCATCCTCGACCCGAAACGCGGACACCATCAAACAGCAGGAAGACTGGAATGCACAGGTAGACAGCTACATCGCTTCTGGGGTCGATTCCCGGACGAAGGAGCAAATTGAGTTGGAGGCCAAAATCGGCCCCGACCATGGACCGCTGCATCGGCGCTGTGAAGGTGTTGGGTGCAACAAACTGGAGGGACGAGACGAGGCAAGAATGAATACGTGTGGGAAGTGTAGGATGGTAGGTCGCCTGCAGATCAAACCAACTTCTTACTGATTAGCCAACCATTCAGTCCTTCTATTGCAGCAGAGGATGTCAAGTCAGCTGCTGGAAGACGCACAAAGGGGTTTGTGGAAAACCCCAGCAACGTGGGCAGGCGTTGTCATCTCAGATGACCATGATGCAGATTATCAAAACACTCCCTCAGGCTATTGATCTCGGTCACTCTGAGAGACTTTGACGATTGGGGGGACGAATTGGGGCGACACAAAGATGTGCACATTATTGTCCTGTGGGTTTCTTTGTGGTTCCAACACCATTCGTCCAAGCCTCCGAGTTCCAAGGCACGTTCTGCACGGTGGCAGAGATTTGTTAGTGTTTGTACGTGTGTAGAGGTGTTATGTATAAAGTGCAACGTGTCAAGTCAACGTGTCCTTTGCAGCTTTAGAAGCGGCCACGTCCATCGACTGCGCTCAACCAAGAAATGCGCAATACCATCACTCACTAATCCCTTTGACAGTATCCTTATTACCTTCATACGGTCTTTCCATTAACTCCCCTAACGAACACCGCATACACATCTCACCGCACATCCTCGTTTGTTTAGTGTCTACGTATCCCTGGTCTACGCAGCACAATGGCTTCAACAACACAACAGCAACAAGCTGGTTTCGTCGACCCTTCTTCCCTCTCTCTTCCCTCTTCTTCTCTCAAACGAGCAGCTTCTCCCTGTTCGTCAACCGCCGGCTCGTCAGGCGGGCGTGCATCAGCGGAGCCTCCTCGCAAACGCCCTCGCTCTGCCGTAACACCTGAAGAGCGCAAGGAGGCCCGTGCGCACCGCAACCGCATCGCAGCTCAGAACTCTCGCGACCGTCGCAAGGCTCAGTATCACTACCTCGAGCACAGAGTTGCTGAACTCGAAGAAGAGAACAGGCGTCTCCGTGCTGGTATCCCCACTAGCCAGTCCCCGTCTGCCTCTATAATATCAGAACCTGAAGTCGCTACCATTGAGCGCGAGCAAGAGCAGCAGCGCAAACGGACAGAGGAGCAGCGTGAGCGTGAGAACGAAGAGTTGCGTGAGCGCATACGCACGCTCGAGAAGGGCTATGAGGCTGTCGTGCGCGCTCTGGCAGCCCAAGGTAACAACCCCTCTATCTCCGCAAGCATTCCCACACCTCCTCCAACAAGTCCAGCCCCAATTGTCTCCGCAGGTCGCCAACCATCACCTTCACTGGCAGTCTCACCTGCTGCCATCGAGTCATCGATGGCTTCCTCGAGTTCATTGCCGAGTGCCACAACCTTGTCACTGGTACCCTCATTCCCACTATCACCTGCACCCACGCACTCGACACTTGCCGATAGCCCAGTGATGTTCACTAGCGACTCCTTTGAGTTCCCTCCTAGTCCCATATTCTCGATCTCCGATCTTACATCAACAACACTAAGTGCCACACCTATGGAGTCACTCGACCTCTCCCTAGCTAACCACGCACCTACTTGCCATCTAGCACGGATGGCGAACATTGCTGTTCAGTCGGCAGTGTCCTTGCAGCGGGTAGGCAGCGCACGGATAGTGACGGGACCGGCGAGAGCAACGAAGTGTTCGGCCATGGTGCGATCGAGGTTCGTAGTCCATGCGTAAACTCTTTTCCCTTGCTAAATGATATCCGCAGCTCGAAGACGAGGCGGCCTCGGATGCCGCCATCACACGCCTGTTCGCAGAGATCCTCGCGTCGCCGCCGGCTGGCTCTAGTGCTCTTCCAAGCACTGGCACTTCGTCAGAAGATGCAGTCGGCGCGGAGATGCTGAACAAGTGTGAGACCACACCTATTGAGGGCGGGCTCGGCCGTGGACTAGGTATGAGTGGTATCAACACTGGCGACTGGGTAGAGCAAGTCCATGCAGAGATGGAGATGAAGAGGCTTCTAGAGATGCTCCCGAGTGCTCAAGACGTCGCTGTTGATGTGAACCTGAACCTACACGTCAACGCTGATGTCGAAATGGACTTCTCGAGTGCCCTCGCGTGGGACGGGGTCAGCGTTTTCTGATCTCTCGTCCACTGAGCGCACCGAGACACAAGGGCGCTGGGAAAATCAAAACATTAGATTGGCTTGACGCTGTGGATGTGTCATATGCACCACTATGTTCGCTATGCCTCTCACTTCATCTCATCTCATCAATCTTCATCGGACTCTCATCGTCAATCATGTCACCCGGATCCTCGCCTCTGTCTATCTGTTCTATCTATTGACTACTCTACCTTGTCCTATTTGTCCTGCTTTGTTTTTTTACCCTCTCCGTGTTGGTTTTTTTCTTTTTCTTTTTACATCGACTCGACTCCATCATTACCCATTATCATACGACAAGCTTTCATTACCACCTTACCATCCTTGTTGGTGTCCCGCACACCTCTCCTTCCCCTCGGACACTCACGGACACTCCCCAACTCCATCACCTCATCTTCCCGATGCTGTTCTCCCAACCACTCCCTGTTTGTTTGTTTCTCCCCGCAAGGGTTTGATGAAATGAACAACGCGGGGCGTACTGGTGAGCGCTTGGGATGTATGTTGGTTGTGTTGGTTTGGGATTGTCGTCTTCCTATCGTCCTTGTGGTTGGTTGAGTGTAGACAGCTTGATTTGTATGACGTGGTTTTTTTATGAATGGATGATCGTTTGTGATGTCAAAACGTTGTGTCTACCCCGTTGAGCGGTGTTGAGGCATCAACGCCGTCGGAGGGCAATAAAATGACCCCAGCAACACTACTGCGAACTCGATCGAGGGGAATTGCAAGGTGACGTGTTCATGTGCCCCAGTTACATAGTTCACTGAACCATCTGAACGTTCCCAGATAACAGTTATAACTGACCGATAAGCTTCAGAGATTCGAGATTATAAGGAGTTGGAACTGATTGCAAACAACCGCAGGATGAGGGTACAAGCTACATAGGTGGTTTGTCGAAGATTGACTTTGAGCGCTGGGTCAATTCTAATAAGACAAACCGCATTTTGATGGACCTCCATTTCAGATGAAGTTCTGAAACGAAGAAAGGCACCAAAATCATGGAAACGCCGACGGATGACAGCGAAATCCCCTTTCTATTTCATCTCCTCGTCCTCGTCGTCATCATCTTCACCCTCAGGTTTAAGACCAGCCTTTGCCAGTGCTTCGGCAGACGTATAATCCACCTTTTTGCCTCGTGTGCGCCGTCCACTTGATATGATCGCGGATGGGTCAATTTCGGGATCAAGTTCCTCTTCCTCTTCATCTTCGTCCTAAAATACGGGATACGAACGGCGACATGATAAAAGAGCGGGCGTAAAGGTTGGAGGAAGCGAGTGGGTTATACGATCAGGAGGGAACGGGGGCTGTTTCACCTACCTCTTCTATTTCATAGTCTTCCTCATCCTCGTCGTCCTCATCTTCATCGTCTTCCATGGATACATCAGGAGAGGCGACGTCCTTGCCTTTGCCCTTTCCTTTGTTCTTGCTCGTGGGAGGGCTGGTTACGCCAGGACCTTTGTTTTTCGCAGGCGACCTAGCCGAATAAGACCCGGTTCTTATCAGACATCGCACTGCAAAGCGAAGCCTGAATCACTCACCCAGCTGAAGTAGACATATTTGAGAGATTTCTCGAATACTCGGGGCGCGCTCAGTCAAAAAATAGGGGGATTGCAGTAAACTTTTGAAAATGAGTGTGGATAAGAAGGAAGACGCGCTGGCGATGTTTGGTTGTATTGACGCGGCATGTGATTGATTAAAGCGGAGCCGAAATAGTACACTGTGCCGCGGACTTTCCGTTACCTCTGTCTGATTGGTTCATAGGGTGGAAGTCCTCCATCGAACCGGGTGCTTTCAGACTTTTCTTGTATCTCGCGGATTGACAGGCCAAAATTATAAGTCCACAGAGAAACCAACGACTCCGTGGTCAACGCTAAGTATTAGGGTCCTCTTATACCCACTATTCGCGGAACGTCCACATGGCTGAAATTAAGGGCGTGCCAAATAGGAATAGTTTGTGCAAAAATACCCATACTAGTATGGCGAAATACTAGTACAACACGTAGAGCTCGGCAGAGGCAACGTTTGAGAATATTCAACATTAATAATTCGGTTACATTGTCATTGTCCCCCCTGCGGTGTCGATGGCGAGGAATTTTCCAATAGGTTGTACAGCAAATAATTAATGCGTATGCTTAACGGAAGCAATTTGATAGATGTGCGGAATATTCGATGTGACTATGGGCCAAAAATGGAGATGCGGTCGGGCAGTGTCTTTCTCCGTAGACCAAAATATGACTGGAGGGTCGTAATTAAGCGATGGTGTTAATAGTGGCTTGGTATGTAATATGATCTTGTGGTAACGATCATCATAATTGGGCGCCCAACCAATTGAACCCACGTTCAATCACAACTACCACCATTGTACTATTCACCTCACAAACCTGAAGCGCTGACAATCAGTACAGCAAGAGAACAACACCTCGACTCAGTGGACGGCGAGCTCCTCCCTACCTTGAAACCGTTGGTTCGCATCTGAAACACAGGACTCTTATCGCCCTCCTTCACACCTTCAATGCATCAAACGCTTGCTTCGCTATCAATCGGAGATTCTGACAAGCCGACAAATTCTCCCTACGTCCCTCCTCCAATTCAGAGATTGTCCCGCTCGCTTCCTCCTTCGGCTGCACCACCACTTCCAAACTCTTCTGCATCCGATCCGTCCTCGCACGGCAGCTCTGCCCCACTCCCGGGTCCAAACAGGCCGTCCAGCACTGCGGAAACTGCTTACCCTCAGTCTTCTGCACCTGGTCCATCCTCTTCAAAGTGCTCGAATATCCTCCCATCCTTACACCGTCTCGAAATTGTCGACGGCATGGATTCCCGCGGTCCCCCACTCCTTCACCTCAACCTCTCATCCCAGTCCTTCCTTGATGCCGTTGCTACGGATGTTGCCTCAGAGAAACCACTCTATTCTGTGGAAACTGTTGGATCCTCGACTACGATATGGCGCTCAGACCCTTGGGACGGCTCGGCAAAAATTGCTGACATACGCTGGCCCAAGGAACTTCCTCTCAAAGGAAAGGCTAGGGATAATACCAACAGCACCATGGTCCAAATGAACGGTTCCCGATGGAAGGAAACTACTAGTTTTCTCAAATATGGCAGTCTGAGCAGGTGCGTAATTTTATCCTGTGTACCAAAATCCTCGAATGTTGACCTGACTTGCTGTACCCAGTTCGCGAAAGTTTAGCATCCCACATCATGCTCATTTTCTCAAGTGGAAACGATCAGGTAATCTCTACCAGGTGTGTATCATCCTGTCGTGCACTTCTCGTCATTTGACTTTTGTTGTAGTGCACGACACCCACTTGCAGAGGTGCCGTGGCAACCCTAGAATCCTTCGACGAGGACACAGCACCCAAACTCAAGGTATTCGAGAATTTGGGTAGCTTCCACGAATCTGTGCCTCAGCTTGACCATGCGGGTATATCATTGTCTTTGCTCGACCACCTCTTCATCACTGCCCTTCTACTCGTCACTGAGCCCGATGATTGGATGATTATCGCTCGCAACCCCACGTCTTTCGAGAATCACTCAACTGACGCCCTCTCTCGCCCCAAGTCCGCTTCGGTGAAGGCGCCCGCCTCCGCCCGTCAATGGCGGAAGATCATGTATGGAGAACCTCTTTACCCCTCACTCAAAACCCCCGCATTCGACAGGAATGCTGTCTCACGCGGCGGCGATGATTCGGACGTCCTCGACATCTCCCAACCATCCCAACTATCAACCTCAATTCGTCAATGGCGGAAAATCGTCTACGGGGAGCCTCTATACCCCTCCCTACGTCCCCAGTCTGCAAATGCCCTCGATATCCCACCCCGGCCTAGCACAGCCTGGGACACGGCTAGCATCTCATCGGAGTCGGCGTATTTTCCAGCGACTCCTTCGTCGGCCCCTTCCACAGGGTTCTATGATTCATCCTTCTTTGACAACCCAGATAAGACTGTCCCACGGATTAACACGGAAAACACGGAAAACAGACAGTATAGTTCTCCATTGTCGTTCTCACCTACATCCATATCTCCTATACCCTCATCAGAATGCATGCCAACCTCATCACCTCCCACGGCACTGCTCACCAACAGTCGTCGAGAACTGCCTGCTCCTCCGTCTTCATATCACCCCCCACCATCGAGTCAACCCTGGTTACACCGGTCCCGGTCGTCGCCTCGGCTATCCCTAGTGACGGAGGATGGTGTTCGAACACCGATGGCATCCCTCGATGATCATGATTCTCCAAACGGAGAAACCGCACGCAGTCGTGAACTCTCATCGGGATCCATACGACCACGGCAGCTACCGAGCATCCCTGCATCGCGGGAATCAACAATCTACTCTGCGCTGGTTCCACCTCGCCCCGTCGATGAGAAACAGTTGTCACAAACGCACCAACGCACTCTGCCACCCACCCCTGGGCCAATTCCTCGCTCACCATCTGCTACGGGACATCGTCATGTACGGCAATCACATTCGCAAGCAATACCTTCTCGGCCACCGATATCCTCTACCCCAGTGCGGCCATCGACGGCATCGCAGGGTGACGCACCTGCACAGGCTCGACGACAACGGCACGAGAAGGACCCCGATGAACTCATTAACTGGGTGCGAAGTACCACGCGGGCGCACCGTCGGCGGGCCCGCGACGGAGACGACGAGGAACATGCTTCTGGTCCTGACGATGTTATCTACGAGGCTCCGCCTCCCGCATATAACGCTATTGACTTCTCTACGCCTCCACAGGCTCGCTCACCCGCAGGCGCCCATGCTTGATCCAGACACATCATATCGTTCGTTCCTGTTATCATACGTCTTCCGTAAATCCAGGTCGGTTTCTTGTTGTTTGTGCTTTGATCTTGTTGGGGCTGGTCTCCTCCTTTGCATGTCTCAATCATTCCATCATTTGTAGTCAAACCCTACGTGCTTTAATCATTTGTTATAATCAATTCATCCTTGCACCATTTATCCACAACATACATGCACCCCATTCATTCTTGCTCTTCAATCATTCACTCCCAGGCCGGATATCCAGCGGAATGTTTCGTGATTTCTTCCACCCCTGCATTCCCATACCGGACTGCATCTAGTACATCAACTCCCTTTCCCGTAATCCCGGCCCTTGTTATTTCTTTCCCCCCTCCCCTCCTAAAATCCATTAGAGTCCTCCATCTCTACATTACACGACATACAGATGATACGCATAGAGATGGGTAAACTCTGAATCACACTTGTACCACTTAGCCCAGTGGGAAATCATTAATGAAACGTCATGCCTTCGGGGAGGACAAGCTATTCCGCTTCAACCTTGCAACTGGTTTAACCCAGCACTTGGTCACGACTCAGACTCAGGCATCTCCTCGGACATCACCTTAGATCTCGCCATATTCTGATTGGTCTCATTGTCAACCAGTTATACAGCATGCCGCTCAAGTTGTGGCGTGAAACAGACGTTTCGGGGCTCCGTCAGCGAAATTTTGTCAGGAGGTTCACAAGGGTTCACACCTAGTGTGACTATGCTGTACTGCTCGGAAGCTGTCACTAGTACCTCGGACTCACAGCCGATGCTCCCATGCCCGTGTTCTTGCCATAGCGTTTCACAACGGGCGCAGGCAGCGCTAGCTGTGAATTTAACTCAAGCTCCTTTTTCGGCGGATCTCGTGTGCACTGTGGACGCATACAAGACCACGGTGTCAGACGGCGTTTATCTGCAAATAGTACCCAGCGCCCAGCGCTGTGTTCTATTCTGAATCAAGGGTTCCTCCTGAGTCCGACTCGTAGTTGCGGTGAGGACCACACCTGTCTGGTATGACATGCTGAAACGTCATAGCTTACTTTCAATAGAACCAGGTCAATCCTTGAAGCTCGAATCTCCGAGTCGGTTACTGTATCCACCCGCATACCGCCATGTCGAGTTTGGGAGACAACCCAGACACGTCCGAGAACATTCGTAACGGGCAAAGCCCCGAGAATCATGGACAGGGTGTACCTGATAATCCTGACAAATCGCGACCTCAGCCCGCCACGAAAGATGTCAGCGGCGCAAAATTCATCGTGGTGATGGTCAGTACTGATTCGTCTCTTCATTATAAATATCATTCTCGATACGTATGAAGGTTGTATGGCGGCTATGAACTCTAGTGTGCCTTCACCTTTGTGCCTGGCTTTTACCTTTGAAATATGAAAGCTCATTGGTTATCTTTTGATCGGAACTCACGACTGATCGCGCCGGTCGTAGGGCGTATCTGGGACTGGAAAGTCCACGCTGGGAACAGCGCTCTCCAAAGCGCTGCACCTTCCATTCAGAGATGGCGATGACCTCCACCCGTCCTCAAACGTCGAGAAGATGTCACGCGGAGAACCTCTGAACGACACTGATCGCCAACCTTGGCTGGAGACTATCCGCAAGACCGCTACGGCCCACGTCCTGGGGCAACTCGGTGCCGATGGGGAGCACGTCGAGTCGCATGAAAAGCTCAAGGCAGACAAGACGCTTACAGAGTACGAGCAGACCATGGTTAGTCGAGGAAGGACACCAGGAATTATCATCGCATGTTCCGCGCTGAAGAAAAAATATCGTGACGTGCTGCGCGGGGATGCTTCGACCGAAGCATCGAGTTCAAGTTTGGATGCGTTCTCATTACCGACATATTTTGTGTATCTGAAGGGGGACAGGGACGTGTTGATGGATCGTATGCAGAATCGGAAAGGGCATTTCATGAAGGTTGAAATGCTGGAGAGTCAATTGAATACGCTGGAAAGTCCTGAAGGCGAACTTGGCGTTGTGACAGTCCCAGTGCACCTGTCAACGGAGGACCAGGTACAAAAGATCGTTGAAGTATTAAAATTCCAGAGGTGGTGATCCTATTCTACACGATATTGTATTCTAGACAAACGGTGAAGATCCCATCATCCTCTTGTCTCTAGCCACGTATGTATATGGGGTCACACATTGGCTTGGCAAATATTTAACTTATTTAAATAATTCCTTTGTATGTAATTCCTTTTTTGGTAAATACCAAGTTTCGAGCTCCGGTTGCTTAAGATGTGGTTGAACTTGGGAGTTCGTATGATCAACTCGTTCGGGTCATTCCTTGCAACGTTCCTTGACATTGATTAATCCTTGACACCTACCTGTTATTTAACGATGAACCATGGCGAACATGAAGGGCATATCATGCCTGCAAGATGCTCCATGAACATGCTCTGGAACACACAGATCGTCAACACATGCGTTGTATTCCGCTCCTGGCACATCCACTCTAACGCGCAGTTCGTCCTCTCCTTCTTCGCCATTGTCCTGCTCGGTGTTCTGTACGAGTACCTGCGCGTATTCCAACGGGACTTCGATGCGAGAATTGGGGCGAAGTTGAGCAAGGGAAAGCGGTCAGCAAGTCCCGTGAGCAGGAGCAGTACGCCTGAGAGAAGTGAGGAAGCGGCACTGCTGAGCGGTAGGAGGGTGAAGCAAAACAGGTGAACCATCTATCGCTGAGAAGGTTGAACCAAAGCCATGTTGACAAACGTCCTGTTGGCCTGTAGTGTTGCCGTTCCGACGTCCTATCGCGTACTGCGTGCTGTCCTGTACGGCGCCTCTGTGTTCTTGTCGTTCTTCCTCATGCTGGTGTTCATGACCTACAACGTGGGTACTTCGTTGTTATCATACATCCACCCGTCTCTGATAAATCAATTACAGGCATACCTCATCCTTGCAGTAGTTGTTGGTGCCGCCATCGGTCACTATGTTTTTGGTGGATATGTGGACTTCGATAACACGGGCGGCAAGGGCATGTCGTGTCACTAGTGTCGACATACTATGGGGTTCCATGCTATACACTTCAAGGATTCGATATATCTTTCCGTACTATCAGGTCGTACTACCATGCTTTCTAGCTCTGGTCTTTTGGATGAGGTTTCCTTCTTGCTGTACATTCGACTATAGTATTTAATTGAGCACTCGTGTCTGCACCCATCTTTCGAGCAATGCGTTCATGTTTAGGAAGCAAATCTTCCGGTTGCAGATGCTAAAAAGAAAGTACAACACAGTGCATCTACGATTTCATCTCCGTGTCTTCGTCCTTCGCGAGACCTTGTGTTTTGAGAAGTGCGTCAATCTCCGCGGGCTTGAATATCTTTGCTTTGGGCTCTTTCGCGACTTCATCATACGTCAAAACGGCGAACTCCACTGAAATGATCCCGAGTCAGCAAGCCAATCTCAGAGCAAGTTCAGGGAGCATGACGTGGCCAAAGAATGCGATGAAGGAAACCTGGACTGACATTTTTCGCTCCCTAATGTCGTGCTATCCATCGTCTTGCTCATTACCCTCAGGACGAGTCCGATTGCCTCCTCAACACCTATGTCATCTTTGTACTCCTGTTTCAGAAGGCTCTGTGCTGTTCCGTTATTCGCCCCAATGCACGTTGCTTTCCATCCCGAGTAGTTTCCTGAAGGGTCCGAGTGATAAAGTTGGAAGTGATAGTGTGGGTCATAGCCAGCATAAAGGAGTGAGACACCAAATGGCCGGAGACCTGGAAATGAAAGAGAAGATGAGATGCATGGGGTAACGTTCTCGGAAAGCAAGCGCAAACGTACCACCGTATTGAGTATATCCTTGCTTCATGTCACAAAGTCGTTGTGCAAGTAGCTCAACGGGTATGTCTTCATTGTATTGCAGCAGATGCCGCTGTGCCACTGTCCGTGCGTAGTTCACCAGTGAGTTGGCATCAGAAGTTATTCCAGCGACACCACCGATCACGTTTCTATTTCCCGTCATTGGCAAAGGCAATGCGATAAATAACTCCGGAGGCAGAACTCGAATGTAAAGAAACGCACGAGTTGAGCAAGAACATTTTTTCTCCGCTGCCACCGTATCCACCGCCATCCTTCGCGCTCGACAGATCGAGGAGCTTACCCGTCACACGCTTTTCAGCGGCAAGGACAACACCGTCCTTCGCAAGAACGCCAAGGACAGTACCTGCATGCGAGATAGCCTCCATAGCATATTCGACTGTTTAAACAATCATGATCGAGAGATGGTTGGGTTCGATTAGGTGGTATACGTACTCTGGTATAAGCGACCTGCATGATAATAATGAGCGGATTGCCAACTGTACGAGCAGCAACAGGCATACCTTCCGGCGAGAATATCGTTGTTCTGCCTATAGATCGGCGAGTTTGTCATGAATGATGCCGGGAACAAGTTGTGGAACTGGGGCCATTACGCACTGTCATATCTTCTCGCCTGTTGAGATCAATGAGCTCTATCAGGACTTGTCTGCCGGTATCTATAAGCTGTGAACATACCATGTTTACTTTGAAAACGGAGAGGAAATGTGATGAAGGTGTAAGGTAGATGAACGACCACTGACGCGTACGTAGATTCAGGCGTACGCGTCCGAGTCGTGCCTTTGGACATATATTCGGCAACTACCGAAACGTGCACACTGCCGCAGCGCAGTTCCTCAAGTTGAGTACTGCCGCTGCCCACAGTACCAGTTCTTCATCTCAAACACGGTACAGCTGATGTTGTATAGATTCTCTTCTACCTTTACCTCTGGCGTGATTCGTAAACTTCATTGCAACATCAGCATGGCAGACATGCCTACCTTGCGAGTGACACTCCTTGGCGCTGGTCAGGAGGTGGGAAGGTCGTGCTGCGTGCTTCAATACCGAGGCAGAACAATAGTTTGTGATGCTGGTGTTCATCTAGCCCACGCCGGAATGGCCTCTCTTCCCTTCGTGGATGAGCTTGATTGGAGCACAGTTGATGCTATATTGATTACTCAGTATGTCCCCAAGTATCGATTTTCCAGAAAACCTTCGTCTCTTATGGGTTGCAGCTTTCACCTTGACCATGCGGGTGCGATAACTTACATCATGGAAAAGGTCGGTTGGCATGCATGAGCATGGCTCCGAATGCTAACGTCTTGATAGACAAATTTCAGAGAAGGAAATGGGAAAGTCTACATGACCCACCCTACCAAAGCTGTTTACAAGTTCATGATGCAGGACTTTCTTCGCATGAAGTGCGTCATTCTCTGTTTGTTTACTTCTTTCGCTGACACGGACTTGAAGCTCTTCAGCATGTGACACCCTTTTCACGGCGGCCGAGGTCTCTCGGTCGTTATCTTCTATCATTGCAATCTCAGTACATGAATTGATCACCCCGTGTCCTGGTGTTTCTTTCACGACTTATCACGCAGGCCATGTCCTGGGGGCTTGTATGTACCTGATTGACCTCACAGGGCCTAAGATTCTCTATACTGGCGACTACTCCCGTGAAGAGGACCGCCACCTGGTGAAGGCGGAAATTCCTCCAATTCAACCAGATGTACTTATTGTTGAAAGTACGTATGGAGTGCAGAGCTTGGAAGGAAGGGAAGACAAGGAGGTGCGGTTCAGGAGTCTTGTACACTCGGTCATCAGACGCGGGGGGCACGTCCTGTTACCCGTCTTTGCACTTGGCAGAGCACAGGAGCTACTACTCATTTTGGACGAATACTGGGCCGGACATCCTGATTTGCACGGTGTTCCCATTTACTATGCCTCCAGTCTTGCACGGAAATGCATGGCAGTTTATCAAACTCACATACACGCAATGAACGAGAACATCCGATCGAGATTTGCGAGGAGAGATAACCCCTTTGTATTCAAGTGGGAGGTTTGACGTCGTGTTTGTATCGTTGCTGATTGTTCACCACAGGCACATCTCGAGTATCCCCCAGCAGCGGGGCTGGGAGCAAAGAATTGCTCAAGATCCCCCGTGCGTCGTGCTCGCAAGTCCTGGTTTTATGCATGTTGGCTCAAGCCGAGAACTATTCGAGCTATGGGCACCTGATCCTCGGAACGGGCTCATCATCACTGGTTACTCGGTTGAGGGTACCTTAGCAAGGGTGAGTCATCTTTGAGGAGGCAATCGATCAATATTCTTATTCTTGTAATGTACCATGTAAACAATTGATATAATGTTTGGGCCTGCCCAATTTCTGCGTGACTAAGGGACATATCTCATGGCTTGGCTTCTGTAGGACATCCTAGATGAACCTGAAGAGATCATGTCCTTGAAGGGGATACCCATCCCGCGCAAAATTTCAATCGACTACGTATCGTTCAGTGCCCACGTCGATTATTCGCAGAACTCCGAGTTTATCGAGCTCATCAACGCCGAACATGTGGTGAGTGTGGGCATCCACAGGAGTCATTCTTCATGATGGTTCCCGTCTCTGCCATAGGTCTTGGTCCATGGAGAGCAAACTGCGATGAACCGCCTGCGTGGGGCTATGACAACTCGGTACAAAGACCGGGGTGCGAACCTCAATATTTATACCCCTCGCAATCTTGAAATGTTAGAGCTGTCAGTCCGCCGCCATCATGTCGCAAAGGTCAGTTCCTGCTTCATTTTCATTGCATTCGCGAGAAGTCACCTTTGATGTCAGGTTGTTGGAACACTCGCCGAAAAGGTGCCAGGCGAGGGCGACAGCCTCTCCGGCTTGGTTGTTGCAAGGAATGATTCCTTTACTCTCCTCGAAGCAGGAGACCTACAAGAGTTGGCAGGATTACCGACTTCGATCTTGACACAGAAACAAAAGATGGCGCTAGATGTTGGTTGGGAGTTGGTGCAATGGCATTTGGAAGGCATGTTTGGAAAGATTGAGGATGGACGAGATAAAGATGGGGTAAGAATGATGAGGGTGCGTAAAATCGAGCAAGCACTCAGCGATAAATATGTTGACGGTGACTAAATTCACAAAGGTCATGGATGCGGTGGACGTGAAACACACGGTAGAGCATGAACTAACCTTGGAATGGGAGTCGAGTGCCAGCAACGATATGATCGCTGATGCGACTTTGGCCGTGATAGCAGGAATGAGCAAGAGCCCCGCATCCGTTCAACGTAGGCTCTCAATGGTTATCATGTTTCCTTTACGAACTGAGGTCTTTGACATGGTTGAATGCAGTGACTTTACAAATGTGCCCGCATGCACACCTTCATGGAGACTCCCGCGCGGAGTTGCCATCTACACGGCTAGAGCACATTGCTTGGTTCCTGGAGGCCCACTTCGGAAAGGTAGAGCTGCATATGTCGAATCAGTCGGTCGAAACCATGGGGGGATACGAAAAGGGAGGGAATCCGAGTGAACCTCCAGTCCTAGTTGTGCGTGTCCATGAGGCAGAAGTACATGTCAACCCAGTCTCTTTGGTAGGCTGCTATTGTTTTGACAAGGCTCCAGGTCGTATATACTGATGGGTGCTGTGTGTGACAGGTGGTGGCTTGTGTTGATGAGAGACTCAAGAAACGCGTCGAGTCGGTGCTTGATATGGCGATATTAACTGTGAACTCCCTTAGTGAGTGAGTGATGTCGGTTAGTACTTGGTGCAGATAAGAAGGATGTAGGTCGTTAATTGTTAAGAGTGACGGCGACTAGGCGATGGTAACTGCAGAAATGCTCGACGCGACCTTTTGGAGATAGATATTGTTTGCATGTCGTATCAGCCATCAGCCATATAAATTAATGGGTACTTTTGTCTCGAAGGATACAAGGACAATGGGGGATGGGGATTGTTTGGGATTGTTTGTATTATGTTCAAAGTGGATGGACTGCCATGAGGTCGATGACTAGCCAAAACGACGTTTCATTTTGTATATCTGTATCTCTAACTTTCCGTTAACTCGTCCGTCCCGAAACTTTTCTCATCTCAGCGAAATCCCCTTCATAACTTCCTACTCACACAACTTGTCTTGGACTTTTTTTTTTTTTAACTCCTGCGATACCAGTCCTTGCTTTTCATCACACCTCTCTATCTTTATAACCTACTTGGCAACTCTTCCGCATGTCTTACGTCGAAGCTACCTCGGAGTCTCTCAGACCAATTCTTCTCCGTTCGAGTACTCCAGGTTCGTCACTTCTCTGGTCGAATCGCTACTGCATCTCATCACCTCTTTCATAGCTCCCAATGAGAAAGGTAACCTCTTGCCCACTACCCCGACTTTGTCCATTTTCTGACGGTATCCGGCATCAGTTCTACTTTACCTCGAGGGCCTCCGAGAGTCACAGACAATTGGGTCACCCTTTTCCACCAGTTTTCCAAATCTTCCACTTCCTTCCTCAAAGCTCAGTGCCATTGAGAACGAGCAGGATATCGATGACATGGAATCAAATGTACAAGACGGTCGCAAAACCGAGCTTTCTATCGCTGGTCAGTCCGGAATGGTGAGTTCCCCTCCCTTTTACCTCCCTCTTTTACTTCTGGCATTCCCCCGGTGTTGAATCCCATGCTACCAGCATAAACCTGGTCCTCAGGATCCTCCAGGTCCGCGCTACGAGTCATTCGACTCTGGTCCTTCCTTTGGCAATTTTGGGCCTTTGCCTGATCATGCCTCGCATCATGGGGGACCTCCCTGGGGTAATTCATGGGAGGTACGTTGCCTTGCGGAGCGCTACTTGCCTTGATACGCCCGTGACTGAAAAGGCATGCTGACTCTACATACTGTTTCATAGCGTCGTTCCAATGGCACGCCACTAACTGGCGCGAGAGTCCCTCTCCCAACTTCTGTCGCTTCCCCAATGTCTGCTCCACTGCACATTAATGTGGAGCCTCCTTCAACCCCCAGTGGTTCTAAATCACAATCACACCGCTCACAGGTGGGCGGTGCGCAGTACAGGCCGCAGAAGTCTGTGATCTCTGTTGTTGAGAGTGAATCTCGCGAAACGGTCACCGCACGCACTGTACGTTTTGTTTGTTGCACTGAGCATTCATATTTGTGAGACCATGTTACTAATGCACCGTTGTATAATAGCAGAAGGCTCCAAGCAAAACTCCAACAACACATAGCGCTGTTCCCGAGGAGACACCCGTGTCACCCTCCCGGCGGTCTCGCGCTGGCTCCAAATCCCGCGGTACGGAACACCCCCCTTTGCCGCCCAGCACCCTCTTGAGTCCGTCGGGGCGCACGACCCAACTCCCAACGTCGCCCCGTTCCCATCGCCGCGCGCCTAGTATATCACCCTCTGATTCACCCAGCCAAGCTCCTTTCAAGGCAATGCGTAAAGCAATTGACAAGGAAAAAGACAAGGTTCACTCAGTTGTCAGCGCGACCCCGATGAGCGACATTGAGGGCGCCCCATCCAAACGTGCTGGCCCTTTGAGTAACGCTGGAAGTCCAGTGTCACCTTCGCACCAGAGCAGGCCTTTTTCGCCTTACCGTCACGCTCCCACGAATGAGGACCTTCTCCATGTAGCATCGACGGCTGCGGTGGCCCAGAAGGCGGTCTCTCAGGTGGCCTCTCAAGTCACTGGCGGAGGAGGAAGCAAGATATCGCATGTTTCGCACCACACACACCAGTCGCACCACACGCACCAGTCGCATCATACACACCAGTCGCACCACACTCACCAGTCATATCACTCCCGTCTACAACGTTCTCAAGCTCCTGTGAACGAGGACGATGTGGCTACCCCAACACCTTCACGCCCTCACTCCCCCTCGTTCTCCCTCAACCAGGACGAGGAGGAGATAGTCGCTCAAGCTCTTGCGAGGCGTGGTGCTGGTAATCGGACTTCATACGCGCCTAGTGCTTTGGAGCCTGAGATCGCGAACTCGCACTTCCATGACATAGATCTGTGTATCCTTCTCCATCAAATGGACGATGTCAACACTCACGAGGTCGTCAAGAAAGCACTTCGGAAAGCTGTCCGGCAACGCGTGAAAAGGCTTGGTTTAAAGTACGATGTTGAGGTATGGATACCATCATCCTTTTAAAAATCAATACATTGACGACTTGCTGCAGTCAATTAAGCAGTACCGCAAGTCATTCCATGACCATGACCCAAGCGTTCACCTCGACGGTGATTGGGAACCTCCAAATATGGTGAGTTATCTTGAATGTTCATGTCGACGGTGTTAATGTATCAATTTAGCAGGAGCCTCCTGAGTGGGCCAAGGAATTGATGAACGGAATGATCAAGATGCACGAACGGCTTGACGTCTTGAGCCCCCAGTCTTTCAATGCATCCATGCCCCCTCGTAGTCAACAGTCATACGCCGAGTCCTCGGAATCACGCCAACAGTACCGAGGGGGGGACACGGAGTACACCGAGGGTGGTGATCAGTATGGACAGACGCCTCGCACACAGACTGTGAACATCAATACGCAAGTGACAGGTACGATGGCCGAGTCGATGTACCAGGCTAACGAAGGTGAAATTATTGGTGAGTGACAACGTTCTATCTTGGGAAGTTCATGTTCATGTTGTTCGCTCGCATACAGACGATGACTATACCACGGGCGAGAACGGTAACCTGCAATTTGGAGCACCGACCGTGACGGAGACGCGTCGCGGCATTAGTGGGTTCTTGGATGCAGACCGCGATGACTCCCCTGGACAACAATTTTTGGAGGAAGAGTTGTACAAACTGAGGGTGAAGCCTGGAGGGAGCCAGTCCGCGGTCACACACAAGACTTGGGAAGTCGCCCGAGATGATCAAGGCGAATATGAGGGACAGGGCGCGTTCACCGAATCTGGCCTCCCCGAGATTCCAGACGGCGGTAACTACACCGACCGCCGACCATCATCTCCTCCCTTGCCGCCTATCCCCCAAGAAGGAAATCGACGAGACATGATCCCCTCACAAAGCTCTCAACTTTGGAATGCCGGAGGCGAATACAGCGATCTGGCACCACCGCCGTGGCAACGCATCCACCAACGACTGCTTAACTGGGCTATCATCTGGCCCATGAGTGAGATCGATACGGCGCTCACTAGTACCACTCGTGGACAACAGGTCGACGAAGTTGCTTTGAGCATTTGGTCCACGCAAACGTACAAGCGCTACGTAAGGAGTCGGATGACGGATTCTCCTGGAGGGAAAGTAGACAGGTTGTTTGTGCCTCCCAACATGGCAGACGCGATTAGCACCGCGGTGTTTAACGGACGTCATGGCGATGCGTGCGGGATGCTCAGGGAGCTTTGGGCGCCGTTTGGGTTCGAAGGCGCTCCGCGCTTGATCGTCGTACTTGCGAAGCATCGCTCGGACGCAAATCATTGGGTCGTGCATAGGTACGTAACGATGCGCTTGATGTACTGATCTAGGGCTCACTTGGAACGCAGATTCTCCCTTCCGGATGGTGCACTGACGACGTATGATTCATACCCTGAGCGAACGCTCCCTGACGGCCGGGTAAGTGTATCCTTGTAATATCGCATCCCCGTGTTGACTTCGATATAGCCTCTTGGTTGGTGGTTCGCAATCCGAGTCGCCTGGCCGGGTGCAATCTACGCCAACCCTGACCACCTCATGCAAAAGATGGTCCGCCTTCACCGGCCTATGCAACTCAACATCGATAACTCGGTTGCTGCTGCTGGAATCTGGCGCAACGTGTTGATGGGCTCGCGAGCGGAGCGAAGTTTAGATCTTGAACGACTCCGCGATCTCATAAATACGGAAGTGAAAAACCTACGACAGCGGAAGCAGCAAGGGAAGCTTTCGATTACTTCACCGAAGGCACACTACGAGGACATGTAAGAAGGATTGGACCGTTGCTTCGTTTTGATATGAATCCGATATGTAAGATCTATGGCGATATTGTACAGTTTTTTGATTCGATGGCGAGCTATGTTGGATTTTGGAAGGATTTTCTCTACATTACTGACAACCGAGACCCTGTGATTCCCCTACATGTATATCTTCAGTAAATCAAACAGAGCTAGCTTTGGACAGTTAGAGGCAGGAGAGGAAAATTAGGTGCTAGAGTGAAGCCCACCTCTTTGGAAGTGACTTTGTAAAACCGGAGAGATCGCATCCCAAGAAAGCATGATATGTAGAATATGCATGTGGGCAGAAATAACCCATGCAACACGACCCTAAAATGCGCTCAATATCATTGGCGCTGCCTGTGAGGCGAGTGATTATTTCCCTAGATCCTGGATGCACTCTGTCAGTGCGAGGACAGGGTCTAAATTCGGAGACGTCGACGGGGTTACTATCGAAAGTGTGGTTTGTTTCCCCAAGACCTGCAACACAGTCCATCTTCATGTCCCTAGGATTCATTCTAGTCATGGTCACGCACGTTGTACAGGAGGTCTGTATCGCGGTCAAAAACCTCCCTCGCGCGCTCTGACTGGTCTTTAGACCATTGCTTATGCTTCTTCTTTGCGGCTTGCTTGACAACAGCGTTGATATTCTTCTTACTGTCGTGTTTGCTGGTACTCGATCTGGACTTGGATGCGGTGGATCCGCGAGTAACTTTGCCCCCCATTTAACAGACGGTCTTGATCAAGGTTTTCTTTCAACCCGTGAACATCAACTGACATCCTTACGTCAGCGGCGTCTGGTTTCATAACTTTCATTGTAACTTCAAGTGAAACAGTTGAACCGCTGAACTGCCAGACAGCAATGGCAGACACACCTACTTTGAGCGTTACATTGCTCGGTGCTGGTCAAGAGGTCGGTCGGTCCTGTTGCGTGCTTCAGTATAGAGGCAAGACAATTGTTTGCGATGCTGGTGTTCATCCGGCATACAGCGGAATGGCGTCGCTCCCATTCGTTGATGAACTCGACTGGAGTACCGTCGATGCCATCTTAATCACGCAGTATGTGAATCTTAGTCTGGGTTGAGTGTTGACCCTGTAACGCGGTTATTCAGTTTTCATCTTGACCATGCCGCCGCGTTGACCTACATCATGGAGAAGGTCAGGTCGCACATGTCGTTTAGAACCTCCTATTCATCCCTTCGTAGACCAACTTCAAGGATGGCAAAGGCAAAGTATACATGACGCATCCGACAAAAGCTGTACACAAGTTTATGATGCAAGACTTTGTTCGCATGAGGTCTGCTTTGATTTATGTCGCGAGTCATCGTGAAAAGGCTCACAATGACTATTCCACACTTCAGTTCCTCGTCCTCTGACGCCTTGTTCACGCCATTAGAACTGTCAATGTCGCTCTCTTCTATTATCCCAGTTTCAGCACATCAGTTGATCACTCCGTGTCCGGGAGTTTCATTCACACCCTATCACGCAGGACATGTCCTGGGGGCTTGCATGTATCTGATTGACATCACAGGACTTAAAATTCTTTACACTGGCGACTACTCTCGTGAAGAGGACCGTCACCTGGTGAAAGCGGAAATTCCTCCAATTCGACCAGACGTACTTATTGTTGAAAGTACATACGGGGTGCAGAGCTTAGAAGGGAGGGAAGAAAAAGAACTACGGTTCACGAGTCTTGTACACTCAATCATCAGACGCGGAGGGCACGTCCTATTACCTGCGTTTGCGCTCGGCAGAGCACAGGAGCTGCTTCTCATTTTGGACGAATACTGGAAAAAGCATCCCGATCTTCACAATGTCCCGATCTATTACGCTTCAAGTCTTGCAAGAAAATGTATGGCCGTTTACCAGACATATATACACACGATGAACGCGAACATTCGGTCAAGATTCGCAAAACGAGACAACCCTTTCGTTTTCAAGTAAGTGTCCTACATCCGTAGTTTGCTGGTCGCCCTATTAACACTATCATAGACATATCTCTAATCTCCCTCAACCCCGAGGATGGGAGCGGAAAATTGCCGAAGGTCCTCCGTGCGTCGTGCTGGCAAGTCCAGGCTTTCTGCAAACAGGACCCAGTCGCGAACTACTCGAACTATGGGCCCCAGATCCTCGGAACGGCCTTATCATCACTGGATACTCCATCGAAGGCACTCTCGCTCGGGTGAGTGATATTCGGGATTGCAGTGGTCTTTTCACCTGTTGTGCATATCCGTCGTGTATTGTATTGTCGAAATGTCACGCATTTTCTCCCACCTCGGTGCTTTGAGTGTCTCTTAAGCTTATCTTGATTCGAACCTGTCTAGGATATCATGAATGAACCCGAAGAGATTACATCACTCAAAGGAAACTCGATACCGCGAAAGATATCTGTGGATTATATCTCCTTCAGTGCTCATGTCGATTATTCGCAAAACTCGGAGTTTATTGAGCAAGTCAAGGCTCAGCATGTTGTGAGTGACGATCATGGACGTTCCCATGTTGGAAATATTGATCTCTTCGCCGTTCCTTTAGGTGCTCGTTCACGGAGAGCAGACTGCCATGGGCCGTTTGCGTGCTGCCATGACGGCTCGGTATAAAGATCGTGATGAGGACGTCAAAATCCACACACCACGCAATTTGGAGACGCTTGAACTTTCGTTCCGTGGCGAACGCGTTGCTAAAGTCAGTTCATTGCCTTTGCCTGCCTTCCCTACTCAACGGTTGCACTAGGCTATTGGCACGTTGGCCTCGAAAGTGCCTCAAGAGGGTGATATCCTGTCGGGGTTGCTCGTATCGAAGGACTACTCCTACACGCTTCTTGACCCTCGTGATCTCCGAGACTTTGCAGGGCTCTCGACAACGGTCGTGACACAGCGCCAGAGGATTTTACTTGGCGTCCGTTGGGACTTGGTACGGTGGCATTTGGAGGGGATGTACGGCAGTGTGGAGGAAGGTGTGGATGGAGATGTTGTTCGTACGATGAGGGTGAGGCACTTCGCAGTTGATATAGTCCATGCTCACTAAGCATCTGGCAGGTTATGGGCGTGGTGGACGTAAAGCACACGGCTGAACACGAATTAACATTAGAGTGGGATTCAAGCGCGAGTAACGACATGATCGCCGATTCGACACTGGCTCTAATCACCGGGATCGATAAGAGTCCCGCATCTGTAAAATGTGTGTTTTCGTCCTGACATTTCTCTCGTTTCTGGTGATCACTTAACCCGTTCCCTCTTGCATGCAGTGACCACGCAATCATGCTCGCATGCACACCCTCATGCTGATTCCCACTCTGAGTCGTCCTACACGCGAATACAACGTCTCGCATGGTTCCTCGAAGCTCATTTCGGTGAGGTGGAGCTACACATGCCAGATGAAGACGAACAAGCGAACGAACAAGGGGAAGATGCGGACCACGATCCAGCGTTGATCGTTCGCGTCGACGACGCTGACGCGCATATTAACCTGGTCACCTTGGTACATTTCTATCCTTGTGCACAAGCAAGTTCGTGGATGCTCGCTCATCATGTGTCGGTTAGATTGTGACAAGTGCAACTGAGGCGCTCAGAAAACGTGTCGAAGCCGTGCTTGATATGGCGGTGTCGACTGTGAGTTCGCTGACCGAATCCTTTCAAACTGGCACGTCCGTGTTGCAGGAAGACACGGGGGCCGGGAAGGACATAGATCGGCAGGATGAGCCCCCACACATTCCCGAACCCGGAGGGGCTTTCGGTGATTCTGGGTCAGGGGAAACAAAATCGCTGCCTCAAACCGAAGGACTGCAACCGGCTGAGGTTACCAAAGCTGAGGGGTAGCGTAGCAGGTACACTTTGTTATAAGTAACCGTTCTACTGTCGTGTTCTTACGTTGATCTACTGCCCATCTTTGAACTCTCATGACGGGAAGGGCCAAACGATTCCAGATAGTTGGTGTGAAGCGGAGAGGACTACTTTTCCGAATCTTAATTCCAAATACCAGATGTCCGATGAATTCTTCCCGTCCACATCATTACCTGGGCTCATGCATGCTGACTCGCACCTATCAAGCCACGGGACCCAGTGCTGAGATAATTACTATAATCAGGGTGAGTGTGTGAGTCTTGGTTGCTCACATGCTCAGCTGGGGCCTCAGGCTATAGCGCTATGCACTCGTAAACATAAAGGCGACACAAAATCCTTCCCATCATGACAGTTTCCTATAGAAAGCCGGATAGTCGTGCTCAAAAAAAAGCATGGACTTTGGCAGAGCTCCTACTCCCTGAGACAATAGGCTGCCAGGGGTCACCCTGACTAGCAGAGTATAGCCAGAGATCTGTCAATTGACTACTAGATTATTCACTAGACAATGTCTGCCAAGGAGTGACTGAAGTCCATGCTTCTTTTGAGCACGCCTTCCACTAAGTGTTCGTGTTTCGACTCTGGCACACTCAATTCAAGTCGCGATGGCTTTGGAATTAAGCTGCTGGGAGTGTTAGAAGTGGGGCCGTATATTTTCTTTTGAGAAAAATCGAGTAACCCGTCGCACGGTCCTAATGGCATTCATAGTGCTCGAGGGAATCGATTTTAGGCAATTTACATACCAACCGTACAACATGTCCAGAAACCTAAAAATGATTTCTCCGAGGGTTTTTGATCATGAGGATCAGCTACGAGGAGGATATGTGTGACAGAGGGAAGGTCTGCAGTCGGCCTCCGTGATGCCGAATTTCCTGTCAAGGTAGCTTCGCTCTGTGAATCAGGACCCCGAACGTAGAGGCAGGCATGACTCAAAGACGGACACCGACGAACCCTCTTTGCCCCACCGGAATGTACTGCTTTTGAGAACTGAACAGTCACGCGAAGGTATATATATACCGGGGCTCGGAGGAGACTCAGACTCACTCGCTGCACAGTACTACGCCAACTATCCATGATACACACGCGTGTCCGAACGCGACTCTCGACTCGGAGTAAAGTATAAACGAAGCATCAACTAAATATTAGGGAAATCATTGCGACACAAAATT
>MU120902.1:248642-288918 GCA_014904835.1 Paxillus ammoniavirescens
CAGATATGACTACCCCGCGAAAGTCTATGCCTTATGGTTCGTGCTCTCTCTTCCTTACAAGCGCACGCAACGCTCACCCGCCGTCCTCTAGTCCGATTGGGTAACTCGGGCTTGAAAGTCTCCAAGATCATCCTGGGAACGATGCAATATGGTGAGCGAAATGCTTAGCGTCTCGCCCTTTGGTCGTCGTTTCACATGTCCGAAAGGTACAAGCGAATGGCAAGATTGGGTCCTTGGCGAAGATGAAGCCATCAAGCATATCAAGGCTGCGTGGGTTGCAGCCAGCACGTCTGCAATTGATCAATTCCTAACCTATGTCCAGATACGATGCGGGGATCAATACATTCGACACCGCCGATGTAAGTGAGCCCTGCGCCAATTTCTGGTCCAAAAATCAAACTAACGCGTCTTGGGTTGTAGATGTACTCCAACGGTCTATCCGAGGTGATTCTGGGCAAGGCGATCAAGAAGTTGAATCTCCCTCGGGATGAGATCGTGGTCATGACAAAGGTGTGATAAAACCACGTCATGACCACGTGTATCTCTCATCCACTTCAGGTCTATAACGTTGTTGGCCGCTCACCAAGCGAAACAGTGTTCAAGTCTGCGGTTCACCCGGATAAACTAGGCTATGTCAATCAGCGGGGCTTGAGTCGTAAGGTATGGTAGCTTGTGATCAACATAAACCGCTAGCGTTTACGTGGTCTCGTAGCACATCTTCCAGGCCATCAAGCATAGTCTAGCGCGTCTTCAGCTCGACTACGTGGACGTCCTTCAATGTGGGTCTGTTCCTTTCTCGTTTATTTCTCGGTTGCTGATCCAGTTCACGATCCTAGGCCATCGTTTTGACAAAGAAACGCCCATCGAAGAAACAGTAAGTAACTGGAGAACGTTATCAAGAACTCGTACTTAACATGATGACCAGATGCAGGCCTTGCATGACGTAGTTCAGGCTGGATACGTCCGTTACATTGGAATGTCTTCCTGCTGGGCGTACCAATGTAAGCAGGCTTTCCTGCGAGTCAGCTCCTTTGCTAATTGTATACTCTAGTTCAAGCCATGCAGAGTATGTTTCTTCGCAACAAAAGGGGGACTGCACACTAAATCATCTGTCTAGATTACGCTATTTCAAACCACCTGACCCCTTTCATCTCCATGCAGAATCATTACAACTTGATCTACCGTGAGGAGGAGCGGGAGATGATACCAACCTTGAAAGTAAGAATGTAATCAAATCTTTGATGTTGTCTAACTTTTCGCTAGATGTTCGGTGTCGGATGCATTCCTTGGTCTCCACTCGCGAGAGGCTTGCTCACTCGTCCCCTTGGTGAACAAACCGTCCGCGGAAGGACGGACATGTGAATAATACCCCGATAGTCCATCACGGGCGACTAATCATTTTTCATTAGGGGCATTAACTCTTACATTCAGCACGAGTCCGACAAGGATATCATTAATCGGTGAGTTGCCGTTGCAGTGGTATCGGTAGCAGCAAATTTGATGACCGTAAATAGCCTCGAAGAAACTGCGACGAAGAAAGGTGTCAGCATGGCCCAGATAGCACTCGCATGGTCGATGGCTCAGGATGTCGTCACAGCGCCCATTGTTGGCACAACATCTTTGGATAACTTATTGGATCTCCTTGGTGAGCTTGATTGGATGCAGACGCCACATTCACGGCGCCGATTGACATGACTATCGCTTCAGATGCCATTGACATCAACCTCACCCCAGAGGAAATGAAATACCTTGAAGGGCCTTATAAGGCGAAGGGGGTAGTTGGTCACCAGTAAAGGGAACCAAGAGAATGGCCGTATTCATGATTCAGCAATTGACGGGACATCCATTCGAATCGTATACGCTATGTAGTAAGGTTATCATGTAACGAGCGCTCGGGGTGTGCAAGCTCTCAGATCTTACCACCCTCGCTATGTTATCATGATATTTATCGTGTACGTCGTTTAGATGGCTCCAGGAATGGACTTCGTGTAGGTTTCGGCTCTGCCTATTGGAAGTTGTCGGCCAACGATAATGATCTCCTTTGAACAGTGAGCAAAACCGGCACATATAAGTATGTTCGATGGTCGGATGGCCTATTCAATGATGGTTTGAAGGTACCAGTTCATCGGCTAAGTAGCAACCGCTATTCGATAACGATGAGACGGTTATGACTAACTCTTCATGGCTCCTTAGTCACTGGCGTTATGATATGTCAGAACAAGGATTCAACAAAGTCGCGAGGTATCATATACATAAATAATCCGGTTTCACGAAGCAAAAGTACATGTTTCCCAACGAGGAATAAACGGTATTAAAATGGTGTATCATATCATATTTACTGCCACTGCCCACCTTCGGCGGTTTCTCTGCGATGACCACGGGAAGATTCAGGTATGGGCGTCGGCGACGGCTCGTCAGTTTCAAATATCGTCTCTTCTTCAGAGTGTCCCTTCCATCTCCCAGGTGCGACACCACCGGGATCGTCATCCAGCACGTCACCTACGAGCGCCCTCTCTAACGCCTTTTCACCCCTCTTCTTCAGTCGCAGAGACATGGCGGCTTGGAGCGAATCGATGTAGGAATCATATTTGACGATTTCTGTTAGGAGGTACTGGGATTTCTTTTCCCAGTTGCTTTGCGCCTTCATTCCATTGGCTGAACGGGGTTCGTACTAGAAGAGGTAAAGTAAGTCGTAACAAGAGATCTGAGAGACGGCTTGCGCACCAAAGCCGCCATTGGCTCGCGTAGCTCGTTGTGGTGCTTGAGGTCCTGTTTCAAGGTACCAACATACTTCTGGAGAGCCTCCAGCTGAGTTTCTTCATCATGTATACTGGATATGGTAGGCGGTGTTGGTGGTTTCCAGTCATTGACAGTACTTCGCTCTTTCCAAGGGGAATGCGGGGCCCGCACAGTTGCTGCGCCTTCTCGCCATCCGAATTTGCTCCGGTTGCTACGGCCACTGCGAACGCTGAGGGTGTCCGTGCGATCCAGGTCTCGGGCCATGTCATTTTCAGAGACTGAACGTCCGTGTATGGAATCCGCAACGCGGTTCCATCCGTACTCCATGTTGGAGACGCCACCAGCAAGTGGTTCTTTGCTCGTTCTGGCTGCCCAATAGTTGCATGTCGAGACCCACTCGTTGACGAGTTCTTCAGTACCTGCCTGGAAGAAGTAGACACCACCGTTGGCAAGAGTCAAGACCATGCAATGAGGCCGCTGTCTATTGTAACCTGGTGACGGCAGCGAATGTGCCAAAGAATGTGCGAGGTGGACGGTTCCGACGGAATTAGCATTTTCCTATGCACGGGACTCAGCCACAATCACCGCCGGTATAAGATATGATAACTCACGAGCCAATTGCCTCCACCAACCACGCCAGAGAAGCCTCCTCCGTGTTCTCCGAAGGTGAACATATTTAGCTCCCCTCGTTGAATCACCACAAAGACGTCCATCCAGTTCTTCGATTTGGCTCTCTTCCCGGCGGATTCCCAATATTGCTTACGACATAGCATGCCCTCTTTCGCCCAGGGTGCGCCGAGCAATGCAAGTTCTTCGTCCGTGATGCTAATCGTGGTCGAGTTGGACTCGTGGCTTTGATGGCTGCGGTCTTCATCCTCCTGAGCTTCACGTATGATTGTATGTGACAAGTTCGATGCAAAACCCAGGGCGGGCGAAAGGAAAGCAGCCATAGAACTGTGTACTCCCTATCACACGTCAGTAAGCAAGAACCAGAGAACACGGGCCTTCTCACCTCATGAGTCGAAGTCGCAAAGCTAGGAGAGGGGCTAACGCGGCCGTCGATGCTACTGTTGCTGCTGTATGGACTATACGGCGCGCCCAGGATAGACTGTATGCCTCTGATGCTGCCGCGTTTCAACGTTGTCAGCCGATCCGGGGGTCCACGATAGCTTCGGTTGCGTGCCATGAGGTGGTTAGCTGCGCCAGAACTTAATGAGGACGGACGTAAGGAATGAGGCAAGAAAGTACCACTGAGAGGTTGTAAAATTTGTTGGTTCTTGATAGCACTGTACATGTCCTGCGAAGATTGAAATGGTCAATCAGCAATATTCTAATATGAGTACTTGGAAGCCACCTTGAGCAAATTCTCCATGTCGATCTCCCAGTTGCGGTCGAAAACAACTTGTGGGGTGCCGGGCCCTGGGGAGTGCTGGAAAGAAGTGGTGCTGCCATTCAGTGAGGGTTGTGCCGCAGATAAAGCAGCAGAAGACATGGCTCCAGAAGATATGAACGTGTCCTTCGATATGCTATTCCAGCTTGCAATGCTTTCGCTCCTCTTCGATCGGGTCGCCAGTGACTGAGTCTCGGTCCCTTCTGAACCTGTTCCAGGGCCGCTGCTGCCATCGTCGTGGTCGAGATCTGTCGTTGATGCGTATCGATCGGGATGAAGTTGCATCTGGATCGCAGTTATAGTATTGCGAACGAACTGGTTTCGAGACATGCGATTCGTGATGTCAGCCACATGAAGATCGGTATTAAGCAGGAGAAGGGAGTAGGTGACAGCGTGCACTACACCTATGGGGTGTGACGAATGAGTAAGCGAACGGTAGGTTGAAGGAAGCTTATATACGCACTTGCATTGCCATACTGGCGGATAGGATTACAGTCCCAGAAGCGGCTACTAAACACCTCGAGAATACGGTCCACTTGTTGAGTCTCAGCTTTGAGATAAAGCTTGCCACACAGTCGCCTGTAGCTGGGTTGAGCATGAACCATCTCACCAACGCCAGATGCGCACCTAAATGCATTGTCCAATCTCAAACCTGGGAAGTCGAAATAATCCATATAGTAACGGAGCGCGATCCTGTTAAGTTGGGCACTTGGAAGGATTAGATGCCGTCGCACTCTGAAGTGAAAATGAACTCACTGGCCACCTAACCACTCAGCGATCTTGTCTTTCGCCAAGAATGCCTCGTCCTCCTGATAACACCGCGCCGCGAGCTCCTTTCCACGCTCTTCGCGATCAAGGATTTCCTCCTTGTTCGAGAATGAAGGATTGGACGCGTAGCGGTTGAGGACGAGGTCATTCGTGGTGAGCTCGTTGTGCGAATTTGCTGTTAAAGCTATCGCTTGTGGATCAAACCTCAGTATATCACTTGATGCCCGTAAACTGAGCTACGCAGTCAGACTCACAGGGGCGACTATCACCACTTGTGGGAACAAGGGAAGGCTCGGAAGTTGAGGCTGCCGAGTGGTGGTGGACACGCAACCTCGACATGTCGCGATACGAGGATTGCATCTGGGTTCCGTAGCCTTTAGACCGCAGGGGACTGGGCCCGTGTCTGAGTTGCGCAACTCGAGGTGAAGCCCCGGAATGAGGTCCAGATCCCGAGCGCGATCTCGCAGGAGTTTGCAGGGATGATGACCGAGGAGGCACAATCGGTTCAGGGACCAACGAATCTTTTGATGGGGAACTTGGGTCGGATTCAGAGCCGAACGACGATTCGGTTGGTAGGGTGACGATTGGCGTGGAAGGCGGCACTGGTGGCAATACCGGCGACTTTCCTTCGAATTGAGACGCAGTGTACGCCTGAGTACTAGCCGTGTTCAGACGCGAAAAGGTGGCCCTGCGGGCAGGTGTGGAAGGATCCCGCAGGTCAAACGATGAAGCTGTCTCAGGGTCCAGTTTCGACAGCACACCCTTGAAATCGCTGAGGATCCCATGCAGGGAAGAGGATGACTCCCAAGCGTGGCCATCAACGGGTGGTTCGTGATCCTTTGGGGGTAGAGTTGGAGCAGGCGACGACTGTAAACCCAGTTTTTGAATATCAATGTCACTAACACTCATGCTCCGGCGTTTTCGATGACTGATGAATTTCCCATCGCCTGATGTCGGCCGGTCAATCGAGCGCTTTCCGGGAGATGGTGTACGGCCTTTCATCCGAGATATCGGGTCAACTACCACAAGTGAGCTAAGGTCGGAATCATTGCTGGCACGATCCATGGGTGTGAGATGTATGGGGGGCAAAGGTTTGTCGCTCTGTGAATGCACATAAGGGTTTGTGAAGACATCTACGACAGGCGACGCCATGGGGGTGCGTTGGGTGTCATTCGGTAGCGGCGGCACTGGGGGCGCAAAATTGTCCACGAAAGAGGGCCTTCCACGAGGAGACCCTGTCAATGAGGCATCCGTGCGCTGTGCCAGACAGTCAACAGATGAGTTACAGGTGGGTTGTACATTAGTTGACGTACAGATCGATCACGAGTCGTCGATTGTCCCAGCATTTTACCCAAAAACGCGCTCGTTTTGGCCCTGACGGAGTTTTTAGACATCTGAGATAGTTAGGCTGAGTGGGGCGGCCTGGCCGAGATTTGAGGCGCTCACTTTGTCCGACTCTGCCTTCGAGGTAGTCCTAGAACGCGGGCTGGCCATGACCCAATCTGATCCGCTGGGACTGACAGGATCCTTGGCGGGTTTGGCTGGCTTATAGGCTGCTGGAGTGATAGATAATTTGGGAGGAACTGGCGAAGCGGCAGACGACGTTGACGTTGACGAACGCGAACGCGTTGTCGAGGGTCGAAGACAAGCGTTTGACGAGGCAGTGGGCAGTGGAGGCGGTGGATCGGGTCTTTTTTCCTTCTGTATCAAATTGGATGGTACGACACCACCTCTCTCTTTTGCCTTTCGCATGAGAGTAGCCAAGTCGGGGCTGCTAGATGTGCCCGGAGATCGATAGATGGAGCGCCGTTTGGTCTGCATGTCAGTGTCTTCAGCGTCATAGAAGACTTCGTTAGATGAGGATGAAGAAAGAGCTCTGGCTGAGCGGGGAGCAGCTGGGAGCTGTGAAGGCGTGGGAGGTACGACGACCGGAGTCGGTAGTTGTTGAACAACGCGAAATGTTCTCGAATCTTTTTGTGGAGGAGATGGCGAAGCAAACTCGTGTCTAGAATTCGAATTGGCAGGAGTTGGACTGTCGACTGTACCCAAAGAGTTTACATCCAAGCTCTCCTTGAGTATCATAGTTCCCCCAGTCCGTAAAGCCTGCTCAAAGTCAAGTTCTGTTCGGGAGACACGTCGACTAGATTTTATGTCTTTCGAAGCTACAGGTTGAAGAGTATTTGGAAATGAAGGCGGCGGCACCGGTGTACGCGGTGGAGGTGCAGCATTTTTGAAAAACGAGGCCAGATTGACGGCGAGTGTTGAAGCAGAGGTTGTACCTCTCAGAACTTGGAATGTAGGTCCTCGTCGCTGTCGTCCTGCACCTGGTGTCAGGGCGATAACTTTGTTGGAGTCGGGAAACTTCTAGCCTAGGCTCGCATCGAGAACCCTAGTCAAAATGCCCACGGGTAACGGGTCAGCAGATCAATGTAACTCAGCCAAGAGCACACCAGAATTCCTCCTCAAGTTTTGTTTCAAGTGTTTGTACAATGTCATGTTCTACAACTCTGGAAGAAAATAAAATTATAAACCAGCACAGTTGCAACTCAAGGAGAAAGCGTAGTACATGTATGCAGGCTATGCGCTTGCAGGAAAGATGGCGCAAAAAGGAATAATCTATGGTCAGTCAGTATCTACACTGCATCCTGCGATCCGGGCAAGAAAATATATCATGGGGCCCACATAAAAAGAAAGAAAAGTGAAGGCTAGCAGAATAGGCCAGTATTGAAACGTACGTTGATACACATGATTGTTGGACAACACGCAAGGATTAAACATTCGAGTCGTTTCCTCTACGAGTAACGGGAGAGCCTGGCAGTCCAGTCGACGTTCGCCGCTGTCTCTTCATCGCCAGTGATCCAGCAGCATGTGATGCCCCCATCCCTACCCTGTTCGCAGGTGCGCCTCGAGTGCTCGTAAATCCGCTAGGGATAGCATTTGTTGTAGCAGAACGAGGGCGAGTGGACGAGGAGGCAATCTTCGGCAGACCAGCGCCCCCTTTGCGAGCATTGCCGTTCGGCGCACCCGATGCGCGATTTCTTTGGTGGATTATTAGCATGCGAGGACCCCAATACAACCCGTGGTATTGGACACACCTTTTCTTGATGATGTCCGTCTTCAGTGACAACGGACGGACGACACCATGCAGTTTCTAAATGTACCATAAGCATCCCGCTGTAAGTAGTCCATGATCTTACTCACATAAAATAGTCCACAAGCATTACCTACGGGCATTCGTTCAACCAGGTGTCCAACTAGATCAGAAATGTGCACTCACAAAGAGGTTGTCCCTCAGGGTCGCGTCTCCAAAGTGGGGTGTTAGTCGTTTGACAGTTAGTACACGAAGTGGGCGCTTGATCGCCATCGTCACTGCTTCCTTTGGCAGTGCCACTGCTACTGCGTTCAGTGGTCAAGTCAGGGGTGCTGCTCGCAGATCTAGAGACGGCGACCGTGGCATTGGGACCTATTGTTGATACAGGCTTCTTCCGTTGCAACTCCTGTGTTACACGCTTTGTCGACGACATCTTTCGACCTGGTAGCCGGGGGTTGGAACCACTGCTGCCACCGTCGTTGGACGGAGGAGATGAGGCGTTGGACGTGACATAGGGCTCAGGTGATGCGGTCGAAGAGGATCTGATGCCATTGCCCCAGTCACTGGATGGGCTTGCGTGATAGCTCTGCAAAACAACGTCTCTGTGCTCGACGGGCAGAATCTGTGTTGGGTCAACGTGGGTATATGGCCCCTGACCCAGACCCACGCTAGAATCTAGGGACGAAAAGGGAAGTCCGAGGAGGTGATGGTAATCAAGACCATCATCAGCTGCAAAGTTGGCAGCGTTTAGTTGCACGTAACCCTCCGCCATTGCTGCACTCGCAGCCGCAGATATACCCTCGTTGACACCCGGAGGAGAGCCCACCGAGGACGTATAGGAAGCTCCGTTAAGCGAGTGTGGCGTAGAATCATGGAAGTGCAAATCAGATGTTCGCGCATCCTCGGAACCATGCAGCATATGTGAAAATTCATTGTGCGGCATCGAGCTTCCATGTGTTGGCAAGTCGAACATGCCTTGATCAAACGACGGGAAGCTGAAATTGAAGGTTGTCGAGGGGAAAGAACCACCACTGACGTACTGATCCGCCTCTTGAATTTGCGTTGACCGCGGATTACCCTCGATATTCGACGGATCAGAACGTAACATACTCTCTGCATGAGGTGCGTCTGCACGCCGCTTCTGCCCAACAAGGCTATCCGGGGACAAAGGCTTGCCATTTACTTGATGTCTGCCACTTGGCCCGATGAAGATGCCTTCACGCTCCACAGTATGATCAAAGCTTGTCTTGCGCACGTGCCTCGGAAATGCGCGAGGTTTCGACGAATGGTCGTCAGGAGGGAACTTGGGGTGCCCATGGAGACCAAAGGAAGGCAACGAGGATGGATGGAAGGCGGGGGTGTTAAGAGCGGACAACGAATGGTTGAATTGATTCACGTGCACATTGTTATGGGTAGGACTTCCGAATGGAGCAACCTCGTGGTCTGCCTGGCCTTCGTAGACGGCAGATAATGCGGAGCGCAAAGGAGCGGACGATGATGATGCAGAAGGACGTGATGACGATAGTGAGGAAGTACCAGGTATGGGTATACTTGGTGATGTTGCAGAGCCCTTGACGTGTTCCGTCGGATGCCGGGCGCGTCGTTCAGGAGATTTATCGTTGTTCATACTACTGGTAGGGAATGGATACCGGCCGTCAAACTGGGTTAACATGACGCCCTGGTCAAAATTCGTCCCCGACGGACGTGAGCGTGAACGGCTCTGGGGCCGCCAGTCCATGGAGATCCTAGACCGTGATCGGCTCATCGCACGCCAGTCCATAGGGACAACGCTGAAGGAAATCCGCATTATGAGGGTATGAAATGACGCCATAAGAGATCACTCACTCGTCAATGTCGTCATCCTCAATGCCATCCTGATTGGCACCATCGAACCCTACGACCTGCACCTTAGCTTTACCCTTTGCGATCGTTCTGCCTCTCTCCCCCCCATCGGGCGAGGCCTCAACAGGAAGAGCTGAAGGAGTCGTTGCCTCGTCCTTTACTGCCACTTTCTTGTCTGCGATAGCCGCTGTCTGCTTTGACTCCTCTTCCTCTTCCCTCTTCTTCTTCAGCGCCAAAGACATCATCCGCCAAGTGATATTTTCCATCCTCTGGGCGTGGGGAAGGGTGGCTTTCGTTCGAGTATACATCTTCCACACCTGAGTGGCAAGAGGATCTTGCTTGGCGAGCCTTTCCGGATCGATTTCCGTCGACGGCAAGCCAGTGGACTCAAGATCGGGGGAACCTGATAGCCTCGGAGACGTATACGAACTCGGCCCTGGGTCGTTACTCGGCGTGCTGAACAGATCGTCAGAAAAGATGTCAGACAAGATGGCCGATTTGGAGTCCAATGAGAGCGACCCTGTAGTCGATGGTGAGAGGTGCCTATGAGCGGATAGTGGCGAGGGATCTGGTGGTACAATCCCATGTTGCGGGATGGCTAACTGACTCAACGGAGAGTATACCGCTGGAGATGAGGATGCAGTAGAAGTCGGCGACATCCATAACGATGGCGGTATACCGACGTTCGACCGTTCGGGCAGGTTATAGCCTTGATAGTTCATTGAAGGTATTGAAAGAGGGTGAGGATGCATAGGAGGTGCAAATGTATTTGCAACTCCATCCGGTCTCCGGGGATGGTTGATACTTGACACTCCACCATCGGTACTCTGAGCATTTAATCAAGATCGTCGCATATGGGGTATAAGGGTAGGCACTCACCATCAAATTCATACGCCGGCCATCCCCACCTTTATGTTGCCGGGGAAAATTGTGATCCTGGAGATGCGACGGTGTGAGCAAGACATCAACGTTGGATGCTTTCGCTTTCTCGATGGATACCCCAGAGATGGAGGAGTGTGCTTCCGAGAGTGGAGGTCTTGAAGGGTGGTGGGAAGTGGGAGCAAGTGGGAGAGTGGGAGACCACGATGTAGAGTGATCGTGGTGGTAGTTACTTGGCTGGGCGCGAGTGGCCTGTAGCCTTGTATTTGTGACTGCGTGATGATGGTGGTCACCCGACATGTTATTCCCTGGTACGGGGAAGACGCCGCTAGCGGCCAGAGTGGCGAATACGGTGGGGTTTAGCGGTGCTGAGAATAGATTGTTCCATTCATTGTGGGACAAGGATTGCATTGGACCGTGGTGATCAAGAGTATCAGGTGGTGGATGCTGAGGAAGGGATTGATGGAGCATGTAGGAGATGGAACTGGAAGTGCCCAGAGTGTTCAGGGGTGGATGTTGGGACCAAGAAGAGGAATGGAGAGAGTTTGGAATGGATGACGGATGTGGGCCCGGTTCTGATGAGCGAGATGAAGTCTGGGTGGGGAAGAGGCGTTCAGGTGATGACCAGGAATGGGGAGAGTTGTGATCTTCGAAAGATGTCCCTGTGGAACAAGACAAGGAGCCCATGTAGCGCGATGAGGGGGTAGAATCAGCTAGTTGGGTGATGAGGAATATGGACATGGTGGAGAAAGAGGAACGAACATACAACAGGAACGTAATGATGAAAGCGTGAGCACTTCTGTAGACAATGTGCGTGCACGATATACAGCTATGAAAGCTGTCGAGCAGTAGATTAGTTCGCTCGGTAAATCTCTATGAATATGAGAACAGAGCGAGGTTGTGTAGCAAAAAAACCGAAGGGGAGGGAGGAGCAGAACCGGCTGAGCGAAAAGGAAGAGTCGAAAGGGACAGGCCAAGGTACGCTTGTTGTACGCTTGCATTACGGTCCGTCACCGAATAATGAGGACCCCGGAAACTGCAATCTCCAAGTACACCCTCCCCCACACTCCCACTACTGACTGTCTCTTACCCTTCCTGCTTCTCTACGCATGCTACACTGCGCACAGAGTCACAGACTGCCATGCACGTCGTCTCCCCGGTCTTTCGCTGCCTCGTACTCTCCACGAGGAAGTCGTCTTCGTTTCCATGTCCAACAGCAGTGATCGAGGTCCCTACCCTGAATCGGGCTTGGGTTAGTAAAATTGGAACTGTCCCATTACCTTTGATGTTTTCTGCATTCCGGTCGCCTCATGGCCCACTGCCGCATCTTCTAATAGGAACTCACACATGCAAGTCACTATAAGCTCTCTTCTTCGAACCCACACACGTTCTCGCAACTCTTACCCAACACCAGCTGTTCTCTTGTTTTCAATAGGTACCACCTTCGGCACTTGCCATCTGCCCCTCCAAGTCGGGCCGCGGAACTGAAAAAAAAAATCATCTTGCGAATTATCCTAATTTCATCTTTCTAGTTGCCTTGCCAGTAGTCCTGACATGTCTTGATCCACCCCAATCACCCTCTGTCCGAGGATTATATTCTCGTCTATTGTGAGACACAGCAATGACCGAAGTCCTTGCTCACCTCCATTCGTTGATCGGCCACTGGTCATCGTAGATCAGTCTCGTCTTTCTGTCTTCCCTTTCGCATGCGCTCATCATCCATATAAACCCGTAGTACTGCACGTGTCCAGTGTGAACTCGACTTACTACATCAGTTCCAACATTCTTACTGTGATTGGATTTTAGTTGTTACCAAATCCCCTACTACTAAGCGAATGCTCTTTCGGTAAGTGGTGGTAGATCAAGATGCGCGCTTACAAACGGACTCCAAAGACTTCCTCCATCGAGCCTGCTCAACCTCTCTCTAACTGCGCCCCACAACACAACGATCCTCGTGGTATTCTCAACTTCTTCATGCCTTAGACATTGAGTATGTCGTCCTTGTTTCCCCCTTGAAGGTATGTCTGTGACCCCTGGCTAGTGTCCACATCCCTGTCTAGCCAAGAAACCCTCCGGTGGATACATGAAGTTGTGGCGTTGCCTTGGCGCTCGTAATTCCTCTGTCACATCAGATCGTTCATACGATCTCGCAGATTCCCAGCAGTTTGATCTCTCTGTAGGACTCTGAATCCGTATTTTTGGCCCTTCCGCTCCCTTCTCCTGGCCACGCAGTGGTCTTCTCCCGGTCAAAAACTCTCACTGTCCACTTCCTTTCGACCGGACGGACCTTTAAGCCTGTCGTAATCCAATGACAGCTACCGTAATACCAGTAAGCTCTGCTTCCACTGAACGGTTAGGAGGCCGAGTGAACGCGCTCCTTTTCGAGATTCGTCACTCAGGAGCACCCACGCACACGAGATCATCGAGTCCGTTCGTCGCGCACAATGCGACATGCGCCCGCAACAGGTGTTCCTTGTGTCTGACTGAGGCCGTAGGCTGAGCCCCCAACGCGGAGTTGCCCACTCGGGAGCTACAGCCCGGCTTTCTCAAACATGATCACCTTGACCGCAGAAATCTAGAACTAACACGGCATCAAACTAATCAGAGTGCGCCTGACGTGGATGTGGCACCCTAACTTGTATGCCTTGCGCCGCTGTTTTGAGGAATGTACGTCTTTACTGTACATTGGAACAGGCTGCCGGCATAACATGGGTATAATCGGGTTCCTCCTGTTTCCATTCATAGTTCATTGGCATCAAGCATCAAGCATCTTATGGTAAGTTCTTGTGTATGTGCTCCCACAGATCAGAAAGCACTCAAGTGCCGAGATCGTTCGGTACATTGGATCTGATCATCGCTCTCACAGTATGGGGTGAGCGAGGGCACTTGCCTTTTCTGTTCTCTGGAAATTCTCAGGCTCATGTTGAAAACAGTCAAAAAAAGCACTGCTGAGCACTGCTGTCGTTGAGGCCTGAGGGACGTAGCGCCACCATCAATCAAATGTCCCCCCCGATCGATTATGTATATGCGAGCTGGTACCACCCTGTACTACCGTATGGAGCCATATGGGCACGACGAGGATCTGGGGGGGGCACTCCGATTGAAGCTAGCTCCGACGCAATAGGCGCAGTGTCAGTCTCAATTTTAAAAGCTGCATCTATGGTTCATCCGCAACCCAACAGCCTTAATTCCCGTTCAACGCGACGTAGACTCGCAGGAGCACATCCCTTTCACCTGTCTTATTGGTCTTGCGTACTCAAGTACCCATGCCAGGCACCCTTCATATGCTTTGTCGGAGTTGCATTCAATGTTGGCGTGAGATCAATTTGACTCCTGGCTTCTCCTACTGTGAACAGCGTAAGAACAGGTAAGAACTCAATATGTTATTTATGGGTAAGCTGTAGCTGTCTTCCTTCTATGGTATGTCTAGGGGAGGCTAGGCGAGCTGAACAGGCTTGGCTCCATCAGCGTACGCTAGTTTTCCAAAAAGGACCTGCATCATGATCAGACGTCAGACAACCAGCGCGGGCGCCCAACGTCAAGAACTGTATACTCACTTTCTCATCATGGCTGATTAATCACGATTGCTTCCCCCCCCTCCCCCTGTTCCTTTTCTTCGTATCTTTTGGTTTTTCATCGCCCGTCTCTTCGCTGTGTTGCTCCACAGTTCCCTCCTCTCCAATGCCCTGTGGCGCCTGTGCGTCCGCCTGACAGTTCATGTCCCCATTGAGAACGTGAGATACATTACACTCCTTGTGGATTTTGGGGGATACCACGCTTTCAGGTACCTGTTTCGCAGTTTTCTGTGCTGGGTCGTCTGACCACGTCCATGCATCTCGGAGTTCCCCGCGCGCAAACGCCGTGACAACGAAGGACAGGATACATGCCGGACTATACACGATTCAATGTCAAAAGTCAGTTAGTAGCCTGAATGACGTCGAATTCAAATTCGGGGAGATGTGCTTACCTGAGGTAAAGCAAAGCTGGCTGGGCCTTGCCGAACACATGCATCACAGTCATGGTGACGATTAGACCAGCAATGTAGGCTGCCAATGTGATGAAGAAGTATGGCTTGGAGAAAGTGGTATTAATTTCCTGTGCACGAGCGCCGTCATAACGGAGTGCCAGCGCAATAAAGATTCCGGGTATAACGATGTCGCCCAAACCGAGCATAGTGAACCCTCTTTCTGTGGTAAATGATATTGATTTAGGCCATAGAAGTTTGATAGGGACGTCAAGAGAGGTCGCAACTTTCACCATCTGCAAGAATCAGAGAAGGCGGCCTGTCAGGAGTCTACTGGTAAGAATGTCATCTTGACGGTCTTACCACTTCGGTACCAAACACCCAGTAGATGTCATAAAAGAATAGCCCAGAGAGCAGGATGCATCCCGTCTGGAATGAATCAATTTTCAAAACGGAAAGGGCGTTGTGTGAGAAGGAAACGGCGAGGAGGTCTGTAAGGAGAGCGGACTTGCGACCCGCGGCGGTTTGGCTGTAGAGTATGGAAGGTAACATGCCGACTGGTAACAGTAGAAGCGTAGGCGTTCGGAACGACAAGGATACTATCTCTGGATACATTATGTGAGAAATAACCATGGTTCAAATGCGCTCTGAACATACCTAGTGGTCCTTTCAGCATGAGAAGGCGGTTTCGGTCGTATTGTCTCCAACGGTCCCTTCCAACGACGAATTTCGCGAGCGAGGTGATCGACTAGCACTTATTGTAAGTGGCGAATAGTCCATACATCCAACTCACAGGGCAATACCTTCCAAACACTACCGACGCCTGCTATTGAGAAGTACCACCCAAGTAGCCAGTTAATCCATTCCTTCCCAAAGTATTGGACGATTGTGTACAGCCCAAACAGCGCCGCAGATCCAATCTAACCCAAGAAGAATTAGCAATCTACCATGCTGCTAGGCAGACGCTCACTATTGGAAACATCCACGCGTCGCTGGATGACATGCGGTCTGGAATGTCCTCTTCATCTTCGTCCTCTTCATCCTCGAGGAGGCTTCGTTGTTCAGCAGCAATTGGCTTTTTTGGGTTTGCCTGAAAGGGTTTGAGGCGAGG
This sequence comes from Paxillus ammoniavirescens, assembly GCA_014904835.1. NCBI lineage: Eukaryota > Fungi > Basidiomycota > Agaricomycetes > Boletales > Paxillaceae > Paxillus > Paxillus ammoniavirescens. The sequence goes on from MU120902.1 coordinate 264,427, forward strand.
TCTGGATCATTACGAACGAGTAACATACTGGTAAAGAAGCGAATGCACCCCAGTATATAGAGATACTTGCTAGACCAAGTAGCCCAGCATACGAGGAGATAAGGTCCCAGTCTACCTCTCCCATTTGGTTGTTAAGGAGCGTGGAAAGTGACGGCGAATGAGTGATGTGCTGGTTGCAGAATTGACTTATTCCGCGACACAATGCACCGTAACTCCGGACGAGTTTGCCTTTGCTTGCTGTTGTGTGAGTCACAAGCTGTAGCCAAACAAGTTACCTGATGGCGAAAGTCCACACGCTAACTACAGCTAGGCTCAGTTAAAACATGTTATAGCAATAGCCAACAGAATTCGTTTTATCATTCGAATCAGGGAATATAGACACCAGACAGTCAGTATGGTCAATACCCTGCGGCAATACCATTCTTCCTGGAGTCGCTCGCAGCTGCAGCCTCAGTTAGAAAAGGTGCAGACATGGAAATTATAACGCACCATATATCTTGCCGTCCTTCCTAACAACGACTTGCACCACTGCAGCGACACGGTTGATGTCTAACACTGTCCCGAAACTTCAGTATGTGGTTCCGAATCCTAAAGATGGGCAACGTGAGAAATGGGTGTGTCAAACGCACCGGTTACATTGTGTCCTCGGCCCCGGAGGTCGTACAGGAGAGAAATTGGAAGCGTGTTGTCAGCGTCTACTGTGATTGGATAGAGTTGATCATGAAGGCGCCCGTACTCCACGGCTTCACTGGGGTTCATTCCCCAATCAAGGTTCAACAAAACTTGAAGTATAGAGGGGAAGATTCGGGACCCTCCTGAACCGCCGATGGCAAGGTAAAATGAACCATCTGCGTGTTCCATTATGGTGGGCGTGGTGGATGACAGCGGCCGCTTTCCAGGTTCCGGGTAGTTGTCTGGAAACCGATACATTACACGCCGCAGCTCGCTGATTCAGATTGGGACTTACATGGAGAAGGCCACAAGCCAAAGCTATTTGGAGTGCCAGGCGTTGAGAAATCATCCATCTAACAAATATGGCTCAAATTTTTCACTGGTGGCGGTCCATGACTGGAACCATACCTCGTCGTTGAGGATGATGCCAGTTTCGGGGTCAAGTACGTGAGAACCAAAAACGAGGTTGACTGTGGTTGTCAATGCTACAGCCATACCGTCCTTATCCACCACCGAAGTATGGCTCTGTTGAAAGTCAGCGGAGCCCCCAGCGGCATACAGAAAATGCGTACTGTACCGTGGTCGATCTTGATATCAAATTCGGGGTTGTAATACTCCGGCGGGTGAGTACGATCCTTGACATAAATATTGTCAAAAGAAATGGTGAGACAACGCGCTTAAAGTACCGACATCAGTGAGGTTGACAGCGACAAGATCAGCGTATCTCTTGGTAGAAATTTCGGCGACACGGGCTGTGGAGTTGGAAGAATACAAAAGATCCCCTATCTTTGTTCTGAAATACCATCAGAAAAATGACCACGGGCACTGTTAGCTTTTCTCAGGCTTACCGTGCTGCGAACCCAACTGAATTACGACGTCAGAAAACGTATCCTCACGTAGTCCATTGGCATGGACTTACATTTCTGAGCCTCAACAACCCGGTGCATGTTAAGCGGCGTCTGACCCTCGCCTACCAGATCGTACCGCTCCATCAGGTTGAGCATGTGTAGAAGTACAGGACCTGATGTAGGTGCATGCGAGGTATACACTTTCTTATCATGGTAAGTACCTTGGACAGCGCGTTCGACGTTGACAGTGTAGCCCTCGAGGTCAGCGTGTGTGAGAATGCCCCCTGCCTCCTGAACTTTACGAATGATGGAGTCTGCAATAGGGCCCTTCGATCACTCCGCGATTAGGTTGCCGCGGATCATGACCAAATTTTTATATCAAACCTTGTAAAATGCATCGGGACCCTCTGCTGCAATTGTAGCGAGGGTGCGAGAATAATTTGTCCGTCGAATTGTCTCCGCTTGAAGGAGAAGCTCTCCATCTGGAGCAAACACGGCCCTCCAGTCTTCATTATCCAACATTAGACTCGAGTACATCTGAAACATGATGAACAACAAGGATGTCGTTACAATAAGACCACCTACTTGGATTCTTCTGGCAAGCTCAACGTCAACGGACCATCCAGCAGCTAGATCGACGCTTGGTTGAACAAGTCTGCTCCACGGCAAAGAACCCCAGCGTCGGTAGGCTTCTTCGAGGCCGCGGAGTTCACCTGGTACAGCAACCGACAGTCCACCGTACGAGGCAGCTCGAGGGTCGTCAACATACATAGTCTTGTTGGCAAGGGCTGGGGCAGTTTCTCGGAAGTCGATTGTAAAGACTTGGGAAGCTTCGCCCGGTGTGTCTGGTGGTATACGAACTGTCATAAAGCCACCACCACCGATACCGGACCTTGGTGCAGTTGGAGATTGGAATTAATTGTTGCTGTCGCGGAACTGGACTTACGAGAACATGTTGACAACACCGACGCAGAATACAGCGCTGATTGCGGCGTCCACGGCATTACCTCCGTCCTTCAATACATCGACCCCAATATCCGAGCAACGTTTGTTCTCCGACGCGACAGCACCGTGGTCTGCAGTAATAAGGTACGCAGGATTACGGACTATCGAGGGGGTGGCATGTCCCGATCGATAAGACAGGCTTACATTCCGGCTAAGTAGCAGAAGAATGAAGATCGATCCGAGGGTAATGAATGATTTATTCCATGCGTTGGACTTGTTCGTCTGAGCCTGGGACTCGGTGTAAAGTGGAAGGCCATCACGGGGAAGGTGCTTGAAATCCATGAGCAGAGGCGCGGGAGTGTGGTCGTCTTTTTTCGTGGAAGACTTGTCGGGTGTTGGCATGTTGTGAGCAGGGGGGAGTACTAGTGGTACTACTCAGATAGAGGGAGGAGTAACGTCTCCGGATTACTATCGGAAGTGGTAGCACTACCGAGCCGAACCGGGAGCGAACAAGCAGAAGGGTACTATAATAGCAAGAGGGTGGTCCTCGCACATGGGAGAGTAGTCCTTCGCGTAGATGTCATGGGGCATGCAAGGGGAAGACAGAGGTAGTAGCACATGGCACTTATCTCGGTCTGCACCAAATTAGCCAACTCGGCTATGCTGCTCGCTTACATAAGCCTGAAAGACCCCTTTTGTTGCGATGACTCGACCACCTTTCACTGGCACATGAGATTTCTCAATCCACAACCACTGGCATGCCCGACAAAACTCACAGGTTGTCTTTCGCACTGCCCAGAAACTTGCATGCTGAGACTGGCACCTCGTGCATATCCGCGTCCACGAATGCAAGGTACGTGGACACCGCCGACACGGGAACAGTCATTATCACCCATGACCTTCTCAGTGTTTCGATCACACATCACATCGGGTCCAACAAAATAGGTCGCTTGTGCAGTATCTTTTAGCTCTATTCCATAGTGTTCTGAACTCTTCACCAAGCCGAGGCGCACTGTAGGCCAGTGAAGCGTAGAAGAGTCGCTGGTCTCAACACACGTTTCGACCATATGATAGAAAAAGTTAACGTCATGCACTCCTACTCAACTAGTAGCCCAGATATATCGAGGCGTAGAATGCGATCCTCTGGGACTTCCTCTGTTAGCAGCTACGATGTTCCGAAAACCCCCCTCGACCCATACAGCGCGCTTCACCAAGGGAGACTCGGCAAAGAGTTTTCTGTATTGAGAACCAACAAATTACTCGACTCGGCGTTGACCAGAACCGGACTGTGCCAAGGCTCCGACGAGCACGCTGAACTTGCGGTATGCGTATATGCGCCCCTCTCTTTTCAATCTACTGATCTTGCTTTAATTCACAGGCAGCACCAGCCAAGAAGCCGAGGGCCCCTCTCCCAGATTGGCTCGCGAATATGTTTTGTACCTTGGAGTCGGAGCACCCTTTGCGAGGCTTGATTTCGCCGTCAAATATTCGTCCCGCGGAACAGCCCAACCCATCGCACGAGGAACTAGTGTTCGCCTTCTCTCCCTTCGATGAACTGGACAAAGTTCGCGTCGCACCTGAGACCCACCATAAAGACGATTATCCGAATATCCAGGAGGCGGGCCTACCTGATATCTTCGAAGTCTTGCCACTGTGCGACTTAGGGCCCCAATCGCCGGGAGGGATTAGGACGGAATGTGACTCCTTGCCCTTCTCGATGCCAGGATGCTTCGCCTCGAAACCCAACTCGCTCGAGAACTTGCCTGTCGAGGCAATTTCTCCGGCGCCTCGGTCCGAGCGTCGATGGAGTCCGAGGGCGCAGCAGGACACCTCTTCTTGTGTTACTTTGGCTCCATTGCCCATTCCACTATATGATGGAATGAAACGACCGCGGTTCACTCGCGAATTTATGACCTTCACTTCAGACACTTTGGCCCCTTCGGGACGTCAGGTAGACCGCACCCTTGTCAATAACTTTTCTCAAGAATACCAGAAACCCAAAGAAACTATCAGCATTTACGCAACTCCAGGACCCACTTTTGCTTGTTCTCGCCCAGTGTACTTCGATTCTCCAACAGAGGACCCTTCGTTTTCTGATCCTCTCGAACCTGAGGCTTACGAATTGGACCTCAACGCTATCGACTTCCGTTGGCGTCCATTCCTGAGATCAAACGCGCAGGAAGGGCGAGCCAACCAAAAGCCCGATTGTCCTTCTCTACTCCAGTCCTTCGGACCCGTTGCACCCAAGGAGACCGGGGCCCATCTGGAGATACATATCGCTACGGGTCACACAGATTTTGATGCTTCCGCTGAGCGAGGACTTCCCAGTCCGTTACCGGCAGACAAAGAGGAAGTCCATCTCGAGTTCCCTCCGACCGCAGCACAACAAGTTGCCAGCATGGGCGCTTCCAATGGAATAGTCGACTTCAGTTCACCGTCGCCGCCGGTGAGCGAGGGAAAAGAAGTGGGGATCTCGTTTGCGCCAGCGTCCGGCATTCTCATATCTCCGCTCCCAAACCGGCTCGGTTCCTGGACCACCGATATGGCCGGGGGTGTTCAGCCTCGTGCTGATGATGACGAGAACACAACCACCAACAAAGAACTTCCCTTGGTAAGTAGTCGGGCCCCGAGCAAACCAGGCACGTTCGTGACTTGACTTTGCGTTCTATTCTGGAGAAGCTGCACCTCGAAGAAGTGAGAATGGTCCAGCCTTACGAGATGCAGCCCTCAACGCCAACGAGGCAGGCACAAATATCCCAACCTGCGACACCTCGGAAGGACAGGTCGAGTCAGCCTCGTCGTGAGCCTCGGCCACTTTTTCTGAAAACTTCCACCGTGCCCTGGACGGTTCCATCGAAGACTCCGAAGCGTAAGGTTATGTCATGGGATGATATTGAGTCGAAACTTTCGCAGGCATCGGCAACGAGTCACGATACCATCGAGTCTTGGGGCGGATTTGGTCGATGATGTTATAGGTTTTTTGATGAGGCTTCGGTCAAAGAGGGGATAATCTGCGTATTGCATAACATCCAATCCTTATATATTGTGGTATCGACATGTCGTTGTAAATGGTTCCGCTGAGGTGAACTACAGACACACGATAACAGACTTGATAGCGAGGGGCAGGGTAGATAGCGGAGGGGCAAACCTCTCACCATCCACACTCGACACCGTCGAAATCCTCTACCATTATACCGGTTTCCCCCTTCACCTTCGACAGCCTATACCGTTCTAGGGTGTATACATCGTACGAGACAGCGGCGAGCCTCATTGCGCGGATATGATGCGGCCGCGAATTGGCAGCAATAGCGTGCTGTCGTGATTGCCAAATGCAAGTCGCAAGATTCATTCCCGTCTGCGGATTTGGTACGCCGTACCAATACATAACGAGCTGTGATGAAAATGGTCGCATTTAGTGAACTGGCGCCGAGTAAAAGGGTAAATACTACTTACTCCTCCGTTTGAAACCGCTTCATCATGTGCTTTTTTGTCTGCCTCGTAAAGTGCTGCGTGGAAGGGAAGCTGGTCAGGCCAACGCTTCCGACCCGATGTATGAATATCGGACACTTACGACCGCTATCGCTTCCCATCCTTCGTTTGCTACGGAAAACCACAGCATACCACTCACGCTCTTCATCTTGTGGGAGCTCAAGCTCCGACCAATTGAATGCATGCGCATAAGGAAAGCGAGCATAGTCATCTGTGAGTGGGCGGAAATGATGCAATGCCTTGTGCAACGAGAGTGAGACTGGGTCAATATCCGGGAGGCGACTGTCCGAGACCAAAGGAGGTCGATCTGTAGAAATCGGTGGCGCGGGGAGACCACGGGGCAGTGAAGAGAGGAGGGGAGGGAGGTAGAGGACAGTAGATACAGGTTTCGTTAGACTTGGAGAGGTGAAATTAGGGAAATCATGGGGGTCCCGTGCCTTGCCCTCGTGTATGGGCTTGGTGTTCTCAGGCAGAGGCTCACTGACAAATCCATGAGCAGGTGGATGGGGGGCTGCGCCCATTGTAACTTGGTATGGAAAGAATGAACGGGGGTGAAAGTAGGATGTTCAACCCGGAACTTCTACTTCTTAAGTGAAATGTAATATGTATCTCGCGGTCGGGACAAGGGAGGGACTGACAATGTTCTTGGTATCATGGTGGCAGGAGCTGCCGTGAGGTGACTAGTAAAGCGCCGATTGCGAGCGCTGAGCACGGAGCCTAGAGAAAGATATGATGCCATACGATTATATTGCGTGATCTTGCGTCGTGCTAGCGAGCGAAGAGAATCTGAAGATACCATACTTCTGGAAGTCCTGCATGCGCAACCACCACACTCCCAGGAAATCCCAAATTCAATGGTCTGCTTCGTTCATGAGACACATATGAATGTAGATGAAAGTTCACCGCAGCTGATAATCAAGGGTCCTGCATCAAGGCCAGGTCTGGACTCGGAAACGGATGAGGACAAATGCACAAACTAGCAGACGTGTCAGACTGGGCACATATGAAAGAATACTCAATATGTCTATAGCCTTGAAGGCGAAGGCCGTGATGAAAACGACACCAACCGGAGCTCTCAAAAATAAATGATGTTGATATCAAAAGTATAGCTGAGATAGTCACATTGTCACAGGCCTGATGTGCAAACCCGAGTGCTTACGTGATCACAACTCTACTAGACGGTCGTTTCCGAGTTGCTCAACTTCACGATCAATGGCCACCAAGAAAGCCGCAGAGTCCACGCTATACCACGTACATCCAAAGGGATTCTGGAAGAAATTCCGTACGTCCAGCCATTGCCACTTGAGTTTTTCCACTTTGTTAACTTTCAAACAGGTGATGCGATTGTCGTGAATCCTGAAATTTCTTCCGGTATCCCCATTGCGAATTTAAACAGGTACCCTCAACCTGCTTCGAGGCCCGAGGAATACTCTACTCCAGCGACAAAAGGTACGTGTGTAACCGTGTCGCCCGGAGCATGTCAAACCGAAACTTTAACTAGCATCTGACCCCGCCCAAAATCCCTACTGGAAACGTGATGTTCGCCGTGCTTACCCTCAGCTTTCGGTGGTCACCCAGTCCGATTTGACGACACTGCTCATTCAGCACTCTCAGCCTCAGGCGTAGGCATAATTCATCCATCAGCTGTCGGCTAAAACTAACACCCACATCAGTGTTGCCCCTCCCAGGGAGGGCGAGGCAGCTCCAGTACCCGCGAAAGCATCGGAAGTCACGGATCTGGACCTGGCCGGCGCCATTGCCACTATCACTTCTGTAACACAGGTCTACAGCGAAACCAAACTACCCCCCAAGGTCACCACGCCGTACAAGAAGTGGAGACCAGAGCGTGCCCCCGATGCACCTCACGACCCCAACGCGTATTTCCCCATGTTGCTCTACAAGTGAATCCCGTCATATTTATCGAGCTTGCAATGTTGATAGGTTTTGAATCCCATACGCATGTCCCTTGAGAGCGAGTGTCAGAGGATGAGGATACTTGGAGGGCTGTGTGGACAATAATGCTGATACCATTCACTCAAAGGCTGTTTGATTTGCAAGAGAAGGGGGATATTATGTCTTGCAATGACCATGAGTATGTCAAGGTCTCCAAATCCGTGATGAACAAGGATGCAACGCATGTGCATCCAGCTCATATAACAGATGACACCGACTCTCAAGGGCAGGTGATCTGTTTTATACCTGCGCGTGGCGGTAGAATTCAACTAGGAGGTCCTCCACTGATATACAGAGGGTATTCACCTGGAAATGTGAAGCCCCGCGTCATAGGACAGATCCCCGCCTGCACTGGACCTCGTACCAAGTACCGTCAAATTGGGCAGGAAGCACAGGTCAACGGCGGACTCATTGCGAACTTGCGCTTCTCTCCGCGGTCTCCGCAGTTTGGGTTCCCATGATTACCTTGCCGCCTTGTCAAACAGGAAGGCGAATACAGGCGTAGTTGGGATGGAAGGATGGTGATGGCGATATTGATGTGTGAGGAGCCAAGTGTTTCGGCATACTGACTGCTGAAAGTTGAGATAATGTAGGATATATGCAGAATACGTCCTCTTTTCCCCTGGTAGCCTGATGCCTCATGGACCGATGCCCACTGCCGGGTCACGTGACCAATGGCTACTTGCCACATCTATCGTTGTTGCGTTGCTCTCCTTGGAGGGAATGGCGCACGTTTTCGAAATGAGGCCCGCAGAGCATAAGCACCGGAAAAGCAATAACCCTGGAGTGTCGAATGAATACTATGCTTCAGCGCGCAATTAGTTGGCCCGATTCCCAGTAGCTACAACCTCGGTGAGAGGTTGGGCTGTTTCGATGAATGGAAGGTCTGGTGTTTGAACAGAGTGGTGAACAGAGGGAACGCTCGATTGGCTGGTTTGTAAGCTAGAAAGAATGTTAGCACTTGATACTTATATCTTGTCCCGCGGGCGAGGTTCATATCGGGACTCTTCATGCTCGACAACGCTCATGCTGGGGGCATGCAATGCCAAGGGCTTGTTTTGTGCATACAGCAGCACAGATCGATTTAAAAGCAACTTGAATCAACGCGGCCAGTGGGACGCTGTGTGATCTGTGTCAGGAAAATTTTCGTCAGTGATCGTTGAAGATTTTATCAACAAACTAAGCGATGCCAAGTTGCAACTTGAAAGGGGTCTTCTCCTGATTTGGAACGACACGTCCCTATTCGCTCAAGGCTTCAGAATCAAACAACCAAAAACAATCGCCCCCCACCACTGGCAACATGTCAGACACTTTGCCATCCACCGCGGCTGGATCTTCAGCAGAGGTCCAGGCAGCTGTATTTGCGGACGATGACCGTATTCACTTCTCGACGGAGACTGGCACATGGAGACTCGAGCAGGAAGACGGGAGCGAGCTCGAGTATGACACTAATAAAGCACAGTGGTTCCCCGTGGTGAGCCCACACCGCTGTACTGTGTCCACGCCCATTTCTCTGAAGTCTTTTTTCTCTGTACAGGTCGATGAAGAGCTCTTGCGGAAACAACAAGCTGCGTATGCGGTTGCAGGTGTAGATGAAGAGGTCCGTGACCCTTTTCCAGATATTTCCTCCCTCCTAGATACAACCGCCCCACCAGACTCCAGCAGCACCCGTTCTTAAACGCGTCAATAAGAAACGGAAAGAACCGGAGGACTACACCTCATTCACCCCTTTACCCGGTCCCTCCACCAAGCGCGGCAAGAACGACGAGTCCAAACCCCCACGCTCCAAAAACACTGCCGTCTATGTCACAAATCTCCCTCTTGATGCCGACTCGGAAGAGATCGTCGAACGGTTTGGTAAATTCGGCGTCATTGAGGAAGATGATAAGGGCGAGCCCAAGGTGAAGCTTTATGCGAGGGAGGACGGGACATTTAGTGGGGAGGCGTTAGTGGTGTATTTTAAAGAAGAGAGTGTGACCCTCGCCGTCAGTCTTCTTGATGATGCGGAACTGAGGATGGGAGACCCATCGACCGTAATGAAGGTTCAGAAGGCGGAATTCATGCATAAACATACAGGGGGCGACGGAAATGGCGTGGCGCACCCGCGGAGAACTGTCGACAAGAAGAAAGCTTCGCGGCGAATCGGAAAAATGCAAAAGTAAGTGGCATAACCTTCGTGTTGTTTCAACTAACGCATGTACGCTGCTTGCAGGAAAATTCAAGAATGGGACGACGAAGACGGTTTCGGTCCTGCAAGGACCGAAGATGACGTGAAAATTCCAAACCGGAATAGCAGAGTCGTTGTTTTGAAGCACATGTTCTCATTGAAGGAGATTGAAGAAGATGCATCACTACTACTTGATCTCAAGGAGGACGTTCGTGACGAGTGCTCAACCTTAGGCGAAGTGACGAACGTGGTGTTGTACGATGTAAGGACACTCCACCCCTTGGCACGGCCTGTGGTCATCATCTCGTTGTCTTTTACAGAATGAGTCAGAGGGAGTAATGACAGTGAAGTTCAGAGACCCTTTAGGTGCTCAAGCATGTGTACTGGTAAGTCCTTGCGATGTGGAGTTTCTTATAATCTCATTGACTCTTCACAGAAAATGAATGGCAGGTACTTCGCCGGGAGACGTGTCGAAGCGTCTCTCTACGCCGGAAAACAGCGCTTCAAACGTAGTGGTGCAGGTGATGATCTTGAGGGCGACACTGATGAAGCTGAGAAGAAGCGTTTGGATGACTTTGCATCTTGGCTCATGACTGAAGGAGACTAGGTGTTGGTGATTCATGTTTTGATTTCTTTTTCAATAAGTGGAGATCATGCAAGCATCTTCATTGTAGGAGTTATTTACCCCCTATTTACCATGAGGATCAAGCGTCTCAAAAGAATGGCATCTTCGACGTACGAATGAAACTGATTACTTGATTGATTGGTATCATGCAAAGGTAATGAGTGTGTGACTAGACTAGGGAGTGTGGTATAGGTTCTGATTGTGAGGGCCATTATGTCCAGTAGAATGCCATAAGAATATGATCAGATGAAAAAAAGTCTGTTGCAAGAAGTTCTGCAAGAGGAGACAGGGATGAAGACAGGCGTTGGACAGACGATTGCAAGTAGTGACAGAAGAATAAACTAGACAAGAACCGAATTCGAAGGTCATAAGAGGTCGTTAACGGAAACAGAACGGGCAAGACGAGAGGCAGACAAGCTCATTGGTAAATAGGCGGACATCAGGTCCCACCCTCAACGAATCACAGTGATGGAGACGGCGTTACATTAGAACACGAGGTCTCCTCCATCACGCTGTACCTTCTCGTGTGCTTCATGAGCCTCCCTCTGCATGCTTTCTGGTGCGCCATCGATCGACGCTGGAGAGCTAACCACAAGTTCTGGGAGAACGGGTGGCTCACTTGAAATGCCGGGGCGCAAGTCGCCTTCTTCGCCCGTTCCCTCGGAGTAGGTAGACGAAGGACGGGGCGCACCGAGAAAGCCATCTGTGGAAGGTTTGGGAGTTGCAAGCGTCGCAGAGAACCGCTTGACAGACGGAGATGTTGGTGTCGTCTGTCCTTGTGGACCAACCTCGCCGTGGCAAGGCACTGCCTCGGAAAAGTCCCAAGCACGGGGGACGAGGGCGGCGGGCATTATCCAAGTTGCAGTGCACACAACGCCCCTGCCTTCATCTGCCTTCTTTATCATGTGCCACTCGCATTTCACGAATTGAGCAAAGTAGCGGATGAATGGGAGGATTTCACGAACGCCTTCGTTGAGGACGGAGAGGGCAGTTAGGAGGTTGAGGAGGGAAGTGCTTGGAGACTCGGCTGCTTCGAGATGGGCGAGAGTTGGAGGGGGGAGGCAAACTTCGAGGCCCCACCAGTCTGTTTTTCAAAGTAAAGAAAACAATTAGTGAGTGCAAGGGGAAAACGTGGAATGGAACTGACACGTAAGTACAGATATCCTGTCAGTGGGAACGATGACACCTTTGTGATCTGGCACTACCGCGTTGCCTGTGGCATATCCCAAAGCAAGCAGCTGCGGTGTGATCTGCTCTATGCCTTCGATGACAGTCTCAGCGGTGGGAACCGAGCCAGCGAAGAGGCCCTGAGCTGTGACTGGAGCACCGAAGCCCATGTTGGGAGCGGCAAGAAGGTCTATTAAGTGTATATCTGCTAGAGCAGTCGACAGAGCTGCTACAGAAGCTGTCGCAACGGAACCCAACTGAGCGAAGTGTTGTTCGTGCGCCTCGTCATCACAGGTATCGAGACAAACAGCACGAATGGGAAGAGTAATGTTTGTGGTAGTGTTGCCCAGGTGAGCTGGAAGAGCTCTAAGCTGTGTGATCACCTTGCTCGCGGATTTAGGCTGGAGGAGCTGCGACTTGACGCGTGCGATATCAGACCTCGAAGACTTCGTCTTCTTGGTTTTCGCTTGTTGGGGAGTATTATGGTCACCGATGATCAGAGAGCGGACGATGGTTGCGCTTTCCTTTGCGCGTTTCTCGGAGGTGGCGTTTCGGAGCGCACGAACGGTAAACGCCCTATTGGCTCTGGATTTCTTCTCCGTGTCCTTGGCTTTGGAAAGTACCTGAGGCTGGAGATGAGCAGGGAGGGGGCGGGATGTGGCTTTACGCCCGGCTTGCGTGCTGTTCAGCTTCGTGTCAGATCGGAGGAACGCGAACGAAGGGAGGGAGAAACGGCGCGGGTCTTTGCCCGCGAGGTTTGTAGTCGGCAATGAATAAGGCAGCGCAGTTTGGCTCTGGCTCTGCGGAAGTCCAACGCTCTGTGTTGAAGACTGGCTGTTGACTGAGGGAGCGAGGGTTGCGGGACCCTGACCTTTGGTGGGTGAGGGGGGTGCTAGTGATGCAGAGGGGTTGGGCGAGTCGGGAAGAGGTATTGCACACTGCTGAGCGGGGGGTTGCAGAGCATTGCCGTCTGCCTCTGACGGTGCGCCGTACACGGTGGGTGCAGAGTCCGCAGATGCACGTGCAGTAGCGGACGAGGACGAGATTCTAATGACGCTTTCCGGTGGTGGGGAAAGATCTACCTTCGTCTCGGGCACTTGAGTAGCCTCGATGGAGATGTCAGCAATGAATGGTAGTCCCGCTGTGTCGGCGGTTGGAGATGCCGTTGCTTTAGACTTGAAGAAGGCGAGCATCGTTCACTGCAGGGGGGGGGGGAAGTGAGAAAGAAGGATAGGAAAAAAAAGTGAGAGAAGCCGAGTCCAACAACGAAAGTGAGAGCCAGATCGACACTTTATACGTACGAACTGAATGCTAACAAAAGCTTCTTCGTGAGAAAGAGGACTCAGAGGAGGAGGACCCTTGCGTGACCCTTGCAAGCCAGCTTTGGCTGCACTGGGCTCTATTAACAATGAGTCACTGATAATTTTTACCGTTGATAGACTTGGTGGGTACTCCCGTGTTACTGCTGGCAGTGCTGCACTGATAGCTCGATATAAACTCCTTCAAAGGAAGACGGCCGCCGTCGACGCAGTGGCGGCTTGAACAATGAACGCCCCTGAGCTCAGGGTGACCCGTAACACCCCTCAGATGGGGGTTGCAAGCGTGAGAATTAATCGGGTGGTTTGGCTGTTGCTGTCTCCGTCGCTCCGCACACTCCATCAGCGAACGTCTGTAGTCGAAATCGTTCACCTCCCTCTGACCAAAATGTCGCTTGGTGCACTGAGAACTTCAGGTAAATCCAATTATTATCGGGCAGTTGCGGAAGGCACCTGACGCGCTCTTTCTTGCAGTTTTCAACGCTAGCCGTGCTGCAACACTCAAGCCTGTTGTACGCATCCATAGTATGTATCAGATCCAAACCCACTGAGGAAAATCATCCACTGAAAGATATTTTGCAGCTTCCCGTTCGATACACACCTCCAAGTCCGTTCAAGCACCAGAGACTATACCTACGTCGACCACCTCTGCAACGGAACCGATAACCTCGCTGGCCATCCGTGGTTCAAATCAACAGAGTCTTGAAACGCCCCAGAACAAGGCTGGTACATCGCACTTCTCTCTTACACGTCCATATCTGCCCTTTAACCTCCGTTTGACACTCCAGAATACGTCTTGTCAACGCTCGACAAACTTGTCAATTGGGCTCGCCAAGGTTCGATATGGCCCATGACCTTCGGTCTTGCCTGCTGTGCCGTCGAGATGATGCACATGGCTGCAGCTAGATACGACCAAGACCGTCTCGGTGTCGTCTTCCGTGCTAGTCCTCGCCAGAGCGACGTCATGATCGTCGCTGGCACTCTGACAAATAAGATGGCTCCTGCTTTGAGGAAAGTGTACGACCAGATGCCGGAGCCAAGATGGGTCGTCTCCATGGGGTCGTGTGCAAATGGAGGAGGATACTATCATTATTCGTATGCGGTAGTCAGGGGTTGTGACCGTGAGTGCTCTTGGTGCGTTTGGAAATTTAGGGCGATGTCGACGTCTTCTTGCAGGTATCGTGCCTGTGGATATCTATGTTCCCGGGTGCCCCCCCACTGCCGAGGCTCTGCTATACGGCATGCTCCAACTGCAGCGTAAAATGAGGAAGAACAGGAAGAGCGTGCTGTGGTAAGGACATGGTTACATTTCTGGAGCTGCGTGCTGATTAATTCTTGACAAGGTACCGCAAGTAATCTTGACTTAGCGAGCATAGAGGGAGGTGCCGAGGAACCGCTGAACATAGACTAGCATCAATTTTGTATATGCTATTTTGAACACGTTCGAGTTTTGGTCCCCCTCCTTCCCAACGTTTTGTCTGGCTCATTATTGCGAAGACCAAAGGCAAGACAACTTGTTACTAGTGATGCCCCGATTTACATGCTCCAGTCTTTGTGAGTTTTATATAAACAACCTGTATCACAACGACCCTGTTTCCACAGCATCTACGAGGTGAGATAGTTCGAGCACTGGGAGGATATAGTTATTCCGATTTCTTCCGATAATGTCTCAGGTTTGCAGGATTCAAGTCGTTCACCCTTCGTGTCTCGAAGCGAAAGTAAATATTGCATAGGCTGAGTCGCCTCTTAGGGGCAAATGGCTAGGATAGTGCGTTGATGCCGCGTCGTCCTATTTCTGTAACTCACCTGGCGTTGTAAAGCTGCACGAATACTGAATATTGAATCTGCACAGACCCCCTCATGAAGAGCCCTCCAGGCAGGTTCGTAAGTATCTGCTGTCCGCTTGCACCAGGCCAGGTACAATATTATGTAATACTAAGCGTGTCGGATCCGATGGGCTAGTAAATGAACTTTGGTGTAATATATATATGGTAATGTATTTGGCTGTGTTATGGCAGTACTTGGGTGAGAAAGGAGTACTCTAAAAGGATATACATGGCGAGCAGTGGTATGTTAGTTATTTCATTCCGTTACGTCCGTCACGGTTTTATCCTCTTCATTGTTCGCTGTCAGTGCCATTGACGAGACCATCAACGTCTGCTCGTCGACCTTGTCGGGCAGGTTAGGAAGAAGTACCAAACAAGGCGCCCAAGGTCACGTTCACCAGATTCTTTCACGCTTTGGCTACTTTTCTCCCAGCTGGGCGTTTCTTGCAATTCCTTCACTTTGCTCTATTTCTTTCTTTCCCTTGAGGTCTTCTCAAGAGCCAAAGCTATTTCTGGCTGATTAATTTTTGCAATGGCCGTGGCTGTCTCAACGATTCAACATTCACGACAAGACTCGACAGTCACTCCGAATCTTTCACCCAACCTTCATCTCAATTTCTTACAGCACGGTCTTGCCATCTCAGATCTCGATTTCAAGGACAACAGGTATCCTTCTCTCACACTCAGCGGAAAGCCGACAAATAGAACTCCGTCTATGATCCTCACCTCGGGCGATAGTACACACGCTCGGGATAACCCCAATCTCGCACCCAGTCATAGCCAAAGACATCCATCGACATCCGCAGACCAACTCGGACCACAAAGAAAGCACGAACTCAGCGACAGACGAACACTCAACGACGAAAAGCACGACCACTCACATCCTTTTGACCCCGACGGACCCCCACACCCCAGTATGGCCTCTCATGCCCTTCCTCAAGGAACCACCCGTCCTGTGTTCGAGCGATATAGCTTTGACGATAACAATTACAACAATGGTAATACCACGCCGTTGCTCAACGGTGGCAACATAATCGACTCAAAGCTGTTCAACGACTCGTTCAAGTCCTTTGGAGAGTCGTCGACGCAGCCTCCCCCATCCCCACCTCTACCGACTGCTGTTAGTGCCGTGCGCAATCCCCCCTCCTCTCTCCTCCCTGCGAATCATCGACAGCCATCATATCCTGCGCCTGACGGTGCTGGTGTTTCGAGGCTATCGCCCCCCAACGGTCTAGCTTCCTCCAGACCGTACAGCCCCACGATGGGCATCCCGATTCACATATCGTCCAACACCCGTGCTTACCCACAGCATCCCACGTATATCACTCCCTCCGGTGCTACTCCAGACCCTATTAACCCCATCCTCTCGCCAAATCCACCACAGCCCCAGGAGGAGATTTGCGTCGAGTGTGCGATGCGGGACCAAGATATGGCGGATGTTGTTGTTATTGGTCCTGGTATATGGGATCGGGAGAGTGACGTGCTTTATGAAGAGCTCCTGAGAAGGGAAGAGGACGAGGAGACTGCAGGTATCTTACCTTCTGAGTTTTCGCCCAGGCCTCGAGCCAGGGGTGGGCGTTTGACCGAGCAAAATCTGAAGGTGTGGGCGACTATGGTGAGTGCTTGTTTTATTTGCCTTGAGGGGAAACTCATGTCCATGATGCCTAGACTCCTAGAGAGCCTGCGTCGAGGCAGCAGACCGTAGACTCGTATGTCAAGGCTCAAAGATCGCTGCTTGAGGCTGAAGCTCTAGCCCATGCTCGAGCTATGCTCGAGTCCAAGCAGCTTGAAAACAGTGTTCGGGACACATATTCCCAGCTTCGTCGTTCAACCTACGATCTGGGTGTTGTCGACGACAACGCCTTCAAGCTCAGGCCACCCCGTACTACATCGACTCCCATCACCGGAGGCGCACATCACATCCGCGGCTCATCTCGGGACATTACTCTCCTCGACAACGGTCTTATCGTCGAACACGTCGACGTCCGGCGTGAAGAGAGGGAGGAGAGGGAGCGCCGCCGGAAACAGGAGAAACGTTCCCGCAGTCGACCGCGCAAGTGCTCGCGTGGGTCTGCAGTAGATGTCACCTCGCTGTATTCATCACACAGCCTCGCACCCCACACTGACAGTGGTCTTGGCCTCATGCAGAGCTCACGTTACTCTGCTATCAGCACGCGACCAACGAGTTCATTGACGGCTCCGATCGACAGGCAGCCAAGTTTGGGTCAGGTGTATTCACAAGCATCCTTCTCGGATGCACATAGCCCCGGTTCCGCGTCACCTCGGCGGTCCAGGTTCTTCGGGTTCAAAAATCCAAGTTCTGCGTGGCGGAGTCAGGATAGCTTAGCGCCCTCAGGGGTATCAGGGAGCATGATCGACATGCAGTATGTATCTAGTTTTCACTCATGGGGTGGGTGTGTTTCAGGAGATGTCTGATTGATGTGTTTTTCTTCTTTTTCTAGTGTGGCTCTGCAGCGAGAGGCGAATGGATCTCGACTTCGCTCGCCAGCGGGCCAGAGAAGCACGTTGTCCACTCAAAGGCACAGCCAGTTGTGGCCGCCCGCGGGAAGTGAGGTAGAACGGCCCGCGACACCCGTTGACGAGAAACCCAAGAAGAAACGCAATGGCCTCGCGAAGATCTGGAAACTCGTCAAAGGCGGGTCGTTGCACAAGGACGACGTCCAGGCCGTCAGCCGCAATTCTACGCAATCTCTAGACCGCCATGACGACGATCTCCCACTGGCACCGCCCCCGCCTCTGTCATACCTTGTAGAGCGTGGGCCTGGGGAGCACCTTGGGAGTGCAGGTGGTCGCCACGCGTCGACGCCCTCATTGCCTTCGACGACGTCCCCACGGACTGGTGGTCTGTCGTCTCCTGGTATGTCACCTCCCACGGCTCCATCCAGTCTTCTGCCGTCACCAACGTCTTCGCGCCCCTCAGGCGGTAATGGAGATAGCAACGACAGGAAGAATAGTGGACAGACTGATGAGAAGGAAGTGCTTGACATGTCTTACGATGAGAGTGGCAGAATTAGGGTGTCCATTCACCCTGTCACATCTGAACCGGACATGCGCCAGAAACTGCAGCAGGCGATGTTTGCTTCTACGAATGGCATGACTTTGCCCAACTCAGTTGGTTCGCGGCCCCAGGGGATACTCTCTAGGGAAAAGTCTCTGCCTCCTTTGCCCGGGGATGTGAAACTCCGACCCCAGAACGGTTTGAGCGCGGAGTCCAGGCCACAGACTCTCTATACCTACGATCCTCGTCCTGGTGCCCAGGACATGCAGGAGCTGGCGCCTCCCCATGCGCCTTTCCGGACTGAAACAAGACGACAATCATTTAGCGGGACAGGCTCACGGCCCAATCTTGGCATTCAGACTATGCCTCTGGTAGGTGCCCACGACCATTTGAAGGCTCCGAACGGGATGTACAGCGAATTCGGCGTATCTCGTAGGTCACTCGGTCGCCTTGGAGATATCGAGGAGAACCCTACTGCTGCTCCTACACCTACCAAGCGCAAGAGCAGGTTTGGCTTTGCTTCATTATTGGGAAAGAAATCTTCTACTCCTCCTGAGACCAACGCCAACTCGCACGAATTCCCACGTCTAACATCCCCCGTGTATGACGGGAACGACGACAATCTCACCATCGCATATACCAACTCGATCTTTCGTCAAGGTGCGGGTCCCAGGTTGTCTATTGCTTCACGGAAAGCGATCGAGGAGCGGGTGGAGCAGGATAGGGAGTTCGTGGCTTATCGTTATCCCTCGCAGGCCCAGTCGCCCATTGATCTGATTCGGTGACGATGCCGGGCCATTTCACTGTTTGTTGTTCCCAGGGGGTTTGTCATCACCGTCGCCCTGGTGTTTTCCCGTTTGACGAAGCTTTGATCCACCCTCCATATTCCGGCACGTTCTTCTGTACATTACCACCATCCCATCTCGAACTCATCGTCTGCTCGTAGTTCATCATTCACATACGCTCATCCAACTCGACAACCAGTAATCGTTTCTGGGACAATGCTTTTCCCTTCCAATCCATCCCAACCTCAATCCAATCTCTGCTCTGGACTATGACAGCACGACTTCGATTCGTTTTCCATGTCCTTTTTATGTACATGTGACCTTCCCTATCCCTCCTTTTGCCACAATTCATTCCTGTTCTACTTTGATTGACCGCTGGTTCATTTTCGTTCTTGGTTTGTTAGTACTTCATATATGTATATGAATGCATCGTGTCCCTGGTTTTCCGGGCTTGCCTCACTAGTATCATCAGTACTAGTGGGTGGTTGGCATCCTGCATGGTGTTGCACGTGGTACGTCATGTGATCACAGAACGGCCCTCTTGGCTTTCGTTCTCCTTTCTTCACATCCGTACCTTGTCTTTTGACCGTCACTAGTAATCCGTCATATCAATGGTACGCGACCCGGACGTTGCCATAGTATATGTTTCTTAATTTTCCAGGCTCCCCGAGGTCTATCTGTTGAAGAGAAACGTGTCAAGCTTCTTGAGATTTTCCATGAATCGGTAGGTCTTGAGCCCTACGTTTCATTGCAGGCTAACTTCCTATGAACAGAAAGACTTTTACCAGGTAGCTTGTAAACTGCTTGTGGCATACTTGCTTTACACACAGTGCTTGCACTAGCTCAAGGAGCTAGAGAAGCTCGGACCAAAGCTCAAGGGCATCGGTACGTCAGCTTTGACTTTCCTTTCTGATAATCTAAGTGGCCTCTATGCAGTGTCACAGTCTGTAAAAGAGGTCTTGCAGTCTCTTGTTGATGACGGACTTGTCCAAAGCGACAAGATCGGCTCCTCTAACTGTGCGTCCGCTCTGAGATGTATATATGCGCTGATTTTTAGTGGCCATAGTCTTTTGGAGCTTCCCCTCTCAGCGAGGAAGCATCGTATGCTGGCATACTGTCACCCTGAATTGTGTCGTTGCTTATTTCTTTATCCTAGATACGGAATAAACTGGGTGCAGCCAAAGAGGCCAAGGCCAGTTATGAGAACCAAGTTGCGGAGCTACGGGCTGCACTTGAACGCGAGAGGGCGATGAGACCTGAGAACGTTTGTCTCCTCAATTCTCTCACATCCCTTGGGCCAAAGTTGTCTGCTCCACAGCCGGACAGAACCGCAGCCCTTGAGAAACTGACAGAAGCGAAGCAGAAGACAGCCGCACTGGAGAAAGAACTGGAAGCGTACGGCGCTTGCGATCCCGTCAAGGTAGCGGAGAAAAGGAGGGCTGGTACACTCGCTCATGAAGCTGCTGTTAGGTGGACTGGTTCGTGATCGACCTTTTTTTTCAGGATGGAGTAATCCCAAGCGTCTCAGATAATTACTCGATCCTCCTCGCGCACTTTACACGACAAAACGGAGTCGATCCACAGGAGATTCGAAGGTTTCTGAATGTTGGCGAAGACTATGAAGACATATATTAGACCTTGGAACAATTGATTCGTACCAGCATGCATCATGAAGTTGTAGTGATCCCAATACATAGCTTTCATAAATTTCAAGGCCCGCGAAGAAAGGGGTCATGTCATAAGGTTGGAAGATTGTGGCACTCGTCAATTGCTCGTTTGACAGGATCACTGGTGCCTTCATGAAACTTTGTTAACTTTTTGACAGGACACCTTCATTTCGTGGTCCTATTTTACGAAGGGAGGGCATTGTCCAGCGCCTGAGACAATTGGCATGTCCTCTCACAACCCGATCGGCTCCCGAGTCCCCGCGGGATAGCATTGCATTCCAAGTGACCATGCCAGTCCAGATCCTGCCACAAAGCAAGTTTCCTTTCGCTATTCTACTCCCCACCGTGGAAGCGCCATCCTCTCAACAAGTTCTGGCCGCCAACCGCTCCTTTGTCTCTCTCCTGCGATACATAATATCAGATGCAACACTTCGACGCGAACAAGGGCGGAAGTGATACCAGCTCTCAATGCAGCAGCCCTGTGTCACCGGGCGTTGAGAACGACGTATCCATCTCAGCTCTGCAAAGGTATCCCACCCCAGTTTCCCCTCAGTCCAGCAATCCTGGCGAGGCTTCCTTTGGCGAATACGATACGTCTCCCTATTTCCTCTCTCTTCTCTGCGATGCCCCACCAGCAAATTTCCCACTTCACCGCACAGCGTTGTCGCACAGTCACGAGGGTAACTGTACGCCACACCGCCACGCCTCCAATTCCGCTGGCTGCAACCCACCCATTAGTTCTGTGGAGTCTGGCTCCCTTCTTTTCTCATTTAGCAATGAGCACTTGTCCCCGCTGGGCGACTCGCTTCCGTCGACCGCTTGCTTTGTAGACCTGGGAATCAATGACCTTCGCTCAAGAGACTACTCCCCTCGCTTTCCAGACGGACATTATCTCAATCCGGCTTTCGCGCAACTCTATCTTGTAGGAGACGAGTTGGGATCCGGCGGTTATGGCTTTGTAATGACCGCGTTGCATCGTCGCCTTAACTCTGAGGTTGCAGTAAAATTCGTGATCAAAGAGAAAGTACCTGAGCAAGCATGGATCAACCACGATACCTTGGGGAGAATTCCAATGGAGGTCATGCTTCTTAGGATTGTTAATCACGAGAACATCGTCAAATGTCTCGATATCTTTGAGGACGATTTATTTTTCTATGTGGTCAGTTTCCCTCGCAATTTACCGTCTTCGATCGTGACCTGAGGCTCGTGCCTTTTTTTTTAGGTGCAGGAGCTGCATGGGTCTCCGTGGCACAAAAGAGCAAAATCGCGTGCCACACACCATTCTTCACCCGAAATGTCGACGGCACACCTTTCATCTTCCCCTCCACTTCTCTCTCCCGCAGCCTCCGAGTTTTCCGTAGCCGAATCCGAACCAGACACCCCTCCTCAAGTGTGCGACCAACTTTCCCCTATTCACGTCCGGGGCTTGGAGTCCCCTTTAGACGACAACATCCTCCATAATTCAGTCTTTCAGAAGAAGTCTGGTGTTTATCTGGACGTTCCTGGCCCCCACTACACTCACCGCCCTTCTCATGATTTGTTCGAGTGTATTGAGCAAACGAAACATAAGCGTCTTTCGGAGAGACACGCACGATACATCTTGGCTCAGGTTGTGGAGGCTGTTTATTACCTCGATAGCCGTGGAATCACCCATCGTGACATTAAGGACGAAAACTTGGTCATCGACAAGGATTTCAAGGTTTGTACCGTCACATCCACTTATGGGATTCTACAACTGACTTTGTAATGTTAGGTCAAACTGATTGATTTCGGTAGCGCTACAATGGTAGATCCAAACCAGCCACGACCGTTCTATAACCTCTTCTTCGGTACAACGGCATACGCAGCCTCTGAAGTGTTGCTGAAACGGCCATACCAAGCTGCACCTGCGGAGATCTGGACTATCGGAGTTTTGATGTCTTACCTGCTCACCGGAATATCGCCCTTCCCCACAGAACATGATGCCATCGAAGGACGCATAGTGCTTTCCGAGCTTCCAGGCAAGAGCCTTAGTCACTCTTGCTTGCATCTTATGAGCCGGTGCCTTGAACCGGACCCCTCTCTCCGGGCTGACATCCAGGAAGTTCGGGGTCACCTTTGGCTCAAAGGGGCGCTAGACGGACTTTCAAGTTGGCGTTAGGACGCTTTTTCTATTTGTCTTATGCATGATACCGCCAGCTTCGGCTTTCTGTGTGGTAGATCTGGACGTTTGTGACACCTCGCATTAGATGTACCATTGAATTGTTCGTCTTGTATTGATATGGTTTTGATGTTGTATGCCGTCGCGGTGTGGACTTGGATAATTTGATCTCCTGAGATACCTTACCCCGTGCAGTGACCTCCGCGGAAGCTCAAGATCTCCTTCCTTCACAGACAAACGATGCAAACCCATGCCTGACTAGGTAGTAGGCAGACCATGAGCAGAATGAAGACAGTCAACGACTGTATTTGCCTGACTAACTAACATACAACCAACTGCCATCATTATAGTTTTCTAGTGGTCTTACTGATACCACACGTCACCTAGTCTGCCCTAGACAGACCGTAGAGTCGAAAGAAGATAAACGTTCGTTCTTTCTCCACTCATGATCACCGGCATTGGACACGACTCACCAGTGCTAGTGCTCACCTCACACCCGCAACATGTACACAGCATCGAGGTGACCCCGTTCATACCCTCCACACGCGTCGGCTACACGGACGGGGTACCGTCAACGCATCTCAAATCAGGTCAACCCAAATGTTCTCTCCCAACGACGCCTACCTTCTGTTATATCTAGCCGGGGTCATGAACTATCATGTAAGAAACTCGCAAGGTTTTATGAGCAGTATTAGCGACATGTTCCATACTCGGCAGAGTACAAGGCCGCTATCTTGAATGATGTTACTGAAGTGTATATGGTAAGTACCCAAATGCATGTGAGTCTCGTTTTGGGGAGGACCACTGGCGGGCGTCGTTGACAAGCCCAGCCACGACGACAACGGCGCCACCTGCTACTCACGCCATTCGCCGTTCACTGCCAATATTCAACAAATATTGGATATTGATTAAATATGTTAGATAGTCAATAAATAGAATTTTGTCAATTGAACACGGAAAGGTGCGACTAGAGGTTACGGTCGTCTCCAAGATGCCCCTGGAGTATGGAAAGCCGGACAGTCGTGGTCGAAAGAAGCATGGACTTCAGGAGGACTTCTAGAAAGCCAGACGACTGCGGATGGTCGTGCTCAATTTATGTAAAAGAAGCACGGACTTCGGTTGTACTACTCCCTTGGCAATTGGCTTCGGGATGGCGAGCAGTGTGAATAGTCGAAGCGGCAAGTCTAAAAGATCCAGCTTCCCAGTGAAAACCGGACACTGCCAATCGAAGGATCCCTCCGAACAATTGAAGCCACGAATGCGAAATTGTACAAATGGAAGTCATGAGGTGCATCGTTTTCGGGATCGTTATTAAATCAAGGGCGCCGGGTCCGTTCCAATATAGACCTACCTCGTCGTGATCGTGGGCCATGCCGTGCATACGCCCGAGGTTCGGGCGGGCTAGGCGCTTGGCTCTCAGGCCTACTAGAGCTCCTGTACTTATTCGAGCATGATATAGAGTGCACAAAAAATTGGACTGGCTCTCCGAGATAATATTTACTGTATATCGCGTCTGGTTATGTTAGGTCACGTCTTGCATCTGTCGGTAGGCGACGTGTTGTGAGATTTGAGGCATTTAAGAATGTCAAGTAAGAAATTGAAAATAAAACCTGTGCTCGTGGTCCCTCCGTCGTCTTGTTGCCCCCTGGTTCCGTCGTCCCGTCGTCTCGTGGTCCCCCGTCGTCTTGTCGTCCTCTCGTCTCATAGTTCTCCCGGTCGTGTCGTTGTATTGCCCCCTTGTTCTGTCTTCCCGTCGTCTCGTTGTCCCCTGTGGTCTCGTTATCCCCCGACAGTGTCACTGTATCATCTGCTCGTTTTGTCGTGACCTCGTCTCGGCGCCCTCTCGTTCCATCATACTGTCATCTCGTGGTTC
>MU120902.1:289964-312040 GCA_014904835.1 Paxillus ammoniavirescens
TCATCTCACGCGCCTGTTGTCTTCGTATGTCGGCACGGTGGAGGGAAGCAAGGTGTGCATTCGCGAGCACGAGTGTGCAATTAGAGTCCATCTGGACAGCGAATGTTGGTGGAATTTGAGAAGCAAACTTCAACATGACCAATGCACGTGATATGGTCAGGTAATCTGGGAAATCCCGGATTCCATCGCTTACCTACCACCATGTCGTCTGAGTCTGATGCCTCCAAAAACTCCAGAAATAGTCAGGCCTCCATCCACTCCCTTCGTTCTCGAGGTACAGTCGATCCAACAATCCTGAAGAAGAGCAGAAAGCCCTCTGCCAAGTGGACTCTAGATGAAGAAACTGCTTTTATTGATTTTCTACTTTCCCAGTTCTCAGCAAGCAGTGATGGAAATCTGAGGAAGGCCACATTCAATGAAGCTGCCACTCTCCTGAAGAAAAAATTCCCAAAGGCACTAGGTGCTGAGAAGACAGGTGATGTTTGCAGGAGCAAATGGATGGCAGTATGTGGCTTATCTCACAATCAATTGAATTGCTTATCCGATCAATCTATGTTTGATAGCTCAAAGCTGCATACCATGCAGTCATGGATATCAAGAATACATCAGGATTTACTTGGAGTGATGATCAGGGAGTAGGTGTCACCTTGAAGCACAATGATGTCTGGGAACAATATCTCAAGGCAAGTTTTTTTTTTACCGTTGGCAGTGGCGTTTTTCAGCTGACATTCAAGTTGGTTCACTCCTCTCAGCGGCACCCTGCAGCAAGACCATTTAAAAACAAGGGCTTCAAGCACTTCCATACAATTGAGCAGATGATGCCCAAGATTGCAAAAGGCACTCACATCTTCCGACCGGGGCCCGCTCAAGCTGTGAACACATCTCAGGCTGGGTCAGCCTCAGCTGACGGCAAGCTCACTCCCCCCATCAATCTGAGCCAACTCTCTATTTCTGCCAACAACGACATTACAACCGACCCCATCCACTCAGTGACAACTGCAACACCCAGCCCTTCCGGTCTCAGACCTCAGGCTGCATATCCGTCCACCACAACCGTCAACCCCGAAGCCATCTCCCCTTCCGCTCCATCAACATTCCTTGGTTCCAACGCTAGCTCAGCCCCTGCTTCAAGTTCGGGGCTGACAAGTATCAGTCGTTCAAAGCGCAGGCTGAACAATGATTCAACCTCAGTGGTTGGGTCCGAGGGTAGCTCTCGGAAACATATGCGACCACCATCTGCTACTGTAAAGGCGCAGCAAGAAGGAAGTGAATCGATGGCGAAGATGGTCCATGTTTTCGAAGGTTTCGCAAAGACGTTCACACAAAACAGTTCTGATCCCCTCTCCCGCTCTATTGTCCTTCTGTCTGGACACGAGTTTCTCACAGAGTCACAGCAGCTAGATGTTGCTGATTACCTCTCCAACAACCCATCAAAGGCAATTATTTTTGCTAATTTTCCAGAGAAGACACGGGTCGCGTGGTTGAAGAGAACTCTCCAAGAACTAAATACCCCGGCCCCCCAGCAAGACGAGGATGGAATGGAGTGTTTGTAGGAGCAGCTTGTTTTTTCATGTTGTTCGGACTCGTTCCCCATCCCCCATTTCTCTGGGCTGTCTGTCTTTATCCCCCCTCGAGTTCTAGTAGTATCATTCAAGCTGTCCCATCAATACAGAATCAAACTGTGCTAGTTTGTAGTGTTACCTGGTAATGGAAGGCTCCGTCGTCTGTGTTCGTCCAGGTAGTCAGCCCACATATCTCCTGCAATGCGATCACGCCGAGTATCTGCACGCCGCCTCTCTGCAGCATCAGACGGCCCTTCTGCAAGCATCCCCCAACCAACATCATGATCAATCTCAACCAGATCCCCTAGGAAATCCCACTCAAAGATGTCGGGGTCGTCATTACGAATAAAATTGTGTATTGCGCATAGGGCTGCAGGGATACGTGCTTGAATGGCCATGCTATACTCGGGGGTGAGTCGCAAAATGCGCCATTGACGCTTCAGCACACCAAAAATTTGTTCGATTACATTGCGAAGTGCGGAATGGTGTAAGTTGAATAGCTCTTCTTTATTTTGTGGTCTGTGAGGGTTCTTACCATTAGCTCGACATCAAATGATGAAAATAACAGACGTACTTTGCATTGGCCCGCCACCACTCTTTCAAATGATATCGGACGCCCCGATATGGAACAAGGAGCATGTTGCAGGTCCCGAAACCAGTGTCAGCAAGGAGGTAGCGGCCTTCAGGTATTTGTAGGTTAATTGTGCGTTGAGGTCGGCTAAACTAGTCTAAGAGGGTACCAAGACCAGGCCAGTAGAAGGGGGTAGGGCGCGAATAGTTCGACCCTTGAGGGAAGCTGTGAGCACAGAGGCAGAAAGACAGATCTCCTCCTTCTTGCGAGCGGAACAAAAAAGGTTCTCGGTGGTCAACTGAGAGGAAGTGAAGAATGAGGGAAAGGAAGGATAAGTAATGTGAGAAGGGACCTTCAGGTGGAAACCCGGGAGTGAAGCGAAGCGGTTTGAGGTAGGGCGAGTCGTGGTGAAGAGCGCGAGTCTTCGAGCTATCGATGGGCGAGCTCACGAGTGCAATAAGAGCTTAGCTCTCAGGCGTTGACGACCGGCAGGTAGGAGAAGGGTTCAAGGAATCGAATTCTGGGACTATTGCCCAACAACGAACAGTGAGATACACGGACTGTAGTCGAATAGAATGTAGGTTGAAAGATAGATAGATCCCCCCTTTCATGCTTAAGTACAGGGCTTTATAGTCCGGGCATTCCCGAGACTGTCTGACGTGTCATACGATTATATAATGCTAGCGAGCTCGTTGGGTATCGTAGCGTAGTGCATCATAATGATCGAAAGAGAAAGAAAGGAAAGAGAAGGAGAAGGAAGTGGTATATCACTTACTGGCAGGGGTAGGGTACAAGTGATATGAAGGGTGTGAGAGCGAGCGAGTGGGCGAGGGTCCACAAGCGAGCTGGAGGCCAGTATGGGCTGTTGTGTAGAGATACACGTGTAGGGAACGCTGGTTCCCTACAGCGTGCATCTGTCCACAGTGCTGCATCTGCCATAGAGCCGTCCCACCCACAGAGTGCGTATATGAAAGAAAATTCAAAGTTGCAGATGAAAAGGCAGTTTTGTGAGAGGAAGCCCTTGTGATTACGCATATGGAACTGCTGCTCTGCAGGGACAAATGCGTGAATATGAGTGCCATCCACTGCGCTGATGCACTGATCAAAGAATCGGAACCGTGGGTTGCGGATGATGTGGTCTGAGATTGGAGTTGCACTTGATGGAAACTTGACTTGCGAGCTGTAGAAAGGATCTGATGAAAAGAAAAAGAGCATGGCCTTGAAATATCTGAAATATTGTCAGAACTCGTGTCTAGAATGTAGGGAGCATAGTACTTCGTGACAGTATCTGGGGAACATTGGAATCTTTCGGCAACATGGCGTGATGACAACCCAGTGACACACATGTATAGGAAAATGGTGAGTTGCTCTTCTATGGACACGCCATTTCGTGATTGGGAAATTCCGTTGCAGTGAAGAATACATAGCACGGCATCAAATACGTCGAGGTTGACACCTAGACTGTGTTGGATCCTGTCAGGATGTCCAAGGATGAGTTCATACACCCATGCCTCGCCAGATAAGATAGATGTGTGGTATGGGATTCGGGGTGTTGGATTCAAATGTACTAGATTGTAGGTACTGAACATCTGCATGACAATCATCATGACCATGAAAAAGAGGTGTTCCCACCACCGTTTGGGTTGTTGCTGTGCTTCAAGGTCCATGGTTGGTGGTACTCACATAGATGCTCAATATTTATCTATCTAATCTATGACCCTAGGGCAGGAACCCCAAGATAATCACATGATCATGTGACCTGGAAATCTGACTTCGATTTTCAAAAATTCCACCAACATTCGCTGTCCAGATGGACTCTTAGTGAACCTGAACGCGAACGTACGGGGGCCTGGGAGGGTGGGGATGAGGGCGAGGCGGGCGGAAGGGAGCAGCGGGACCTACTTTGGTCTGGAAGTCCACTCGTCCTGCGGATCATCACTGAGGTGGGTGTGAGTGTGCGGCTGGTGAATGCGAACGTGCAGGGATGGTGAGGGTGAGGGCAAGCGGAAGTGAGTAGGACTCACTGCAATGTCAGCGGTGGGTAAGCAGGGGTCGAGGGTGACTTGCGTGGGGAGATTCACGTCGTCGTGTGACTCGTGTCTTTGTTTCTAGGTCAGTGGTGCCGCTGTTGAGGTTCGTTTTGGGGTGTTGGGCTTGTTGTGGAGTCGATCGGTTCGTGACCGATATTTTGAGCTCGTCTCTGAATTGGTAGTACGTTTGGGTGACCTTGTGCGTGGAATGGGGGTGTTGATGTTGAGGTGTGGACTACCGTACATGTAACAAACTGATATTAGCATTGCATAATGCTAGGTGGTGATTTGAAGCTTCGCCGCGGTAGTGTCCGGCAAAACAGGGGCTGCACTTTCCCACGGGGTTTTGACCAAGCAAGAAACGAAGCGATCGGGGTTTGGGAAAGGTAGCCTAATACGTCCGTCGACCAGTCGTCTGCTAGCTAGTAGTACGCATCTCGCTCACTGGACTTGAATCTCATCTGCGGTAACTCTCGGATGTGTATCCAATACCTGCAATATTTGGTACACCTGCTGGCACCTTGTTATTTCCGGTGGCCATCACCACAGTCACGAGGCCGCCGGGTAAAGATACTTCCTTTCATGCAGTGCTATGTACTAGGTCACCAGGTGAGAACCCACGTTACAAAATGCCTCACATATGGCGCTACTACGCGGTCATCCGAGAATCGCTCGTCACATGCAATGGCGAGAGTTTTACTCCGAATTGTGTGCTTGTCCTCGTTGTTCCGTTCCTTTTCAACAACCACAACATCTACTCCATGGGTGT
The DNA here is from genome assembly GCA_014904835.1 of Paxillus ammoniavirescens. Taxonomy (NCBI): domain Eukaryota; kingdom Fungi; phylum Basidiomycota; class Agaricomycetes; order Boletales; family Paxillaceae; genus Paxillus; species Paxillus ammoniavirescens. Next base: position 294,897 of record MU120902.1, read on the forward strand.
AAGTGCAAATGGACGCGCTGATGATTCCTTGCGCAAGAGAACTTTTGAAGATGTAGTAAGGTAAATTCTGTTGACTCCTCTGCAGACAAGGCAGTCATGTCATTCACGTCGAAACAGGCATTTCACCCCCGCTTGGTTCGCGGTCACGATGGGTGAGTGAAACTTCCCAACAACCCTTATGCATGAATCGTCGGGAGAGGTGCACAATCCAGAAATCCAGAATGGGCGTTGCGGTGCCCTTGAAATCCAGAAAAATTCGGAATGAAGCTGACTACTTCAGGAGTGCTCACGGATTTCTTTGTGACTTTGCAGGAACTGGATCCATCTCAATCCTCTTCCACGGTTTCCCTTACGCCACCGACTCAGAGGTGATGAAGGTCTTCACTCTCTTATTCTTCTTCCTCAACCTCGTATTGTTCGTACTGTTCACAGCGGTCAGTGCTGTGAGGTACATCCTATTCCCTGGCATCTGGAATCGCATGCTGCGACACCCTGTACAGAGTCTGTACCTGGGAACATTCCCTATGGGCGCCACGCCGCTGTTGGCTGTCGCCATCACTGCCATTCACAATACGTATAACTTTGGTGGCCGACCTTTTGTGTACACTATATGGACACTCTGGTGGCTCGACATTGCGCTATCAATACTATGCTGCTGGGGCATGGTACACATCATGTTGGTTATTTGACAGTATGATCAGCGCCGTGATCATACACTCACAGTTTTCATTAGGATAACGCGCCAAGAACATTCACTCGAGTCTATGAACCTTGCCTGGCTGCTTCCTGTTGTGACCCTTGTTGTCGGCGCATCTACGGGGGGGACCATTGCACCAGCTCTTATGCCCTACTCACCCCAGGCTGCACTCCTTACCGTCACCTTCTCAGCGTGTATGGTCATCATTGGATTGGCACTTACTATGATGCTCCTCCCCATATATCTCCTTCGCAATCTCATATACGGATATCCAAAGGGACCCACAATTCTGTCTGCCTTCTTCCCTCTAGGACCCACCGGGCAGGGAGCTTATGCCATCCTGCTGGTTGGCTCAGGGTTCAAATCAATGCTCCCTCCGAGCTACGGAGAGGCTGAGGGGGTCCTGAGGTCACCAATCACGGGTGAGACTATCGAGGTGATCTGCATCGTGACCGCATTTGCATTGTGGGCGTTTGGAACCATGTGGATGGTCTTTGCATTCGTCAGTTTGTGGCATTCTCTACGACAAGGTCGCATCCCGTTTCGCTTGACCTTCTGGTCTATGATATTCCCAAACGTATGTACCTCGGTATACTCATCCGTGCATCTAATCATCGGCGACTGCAGGGAGTATATGCAAACTGTACCATTGCATTAGCGACGACCTTCTCATCCACGTTCTTTCGTATATGGGGAGCAATCTACGCAGTTGGCACACTGCTGTTGTGGATTTTCATCGCCGTGCAGACCGTGTGGATGATTCCGAGTGGCCGGATTTTCGATGCTCCCTCGCTTGAGGCGGGGATTGGTAGGAGTGTGGAGGTTCGAGTGTCAGATGAGGAAAAGGCATGACATGATCATTGGCATTACGAAAGGTGCGTGCTAGCAATAACCGTGATTCACTAGTTCTCTGACTCGGTGATTGTGTGTTCCGTTCTTGCAGCTCTTACAAGGCACGGGTGCCTTTGTAAGAGCCGATTTTGTACGTCTCGGATAACGGTATAGCATAGAGTGGCTCGGTACAACGTGAATAATCAAAGAAAGAAGATGTACAAACAACGGAATCACTGGGCACCCAAAGTCTGTATTCTCCTTCATCGTAGTACTTTGGGCGGTGCAACATCTGCATTAGAAGCTACTCCTATATACGGAGGCTGGAACATTGCACCCTCCATGAGCGTCAGTGCACTTGAGTGAATCATGATGTGTTCGAATCCAAGTCGACCCTGCTAAACTACCTGAGCTCAGCACTGGCAGTAAGATGTAGCATTCATCCTATCAAAAATCGAGAACTAAAAAGACGGTCGATTCCTCCAAACAGATTTACGTTACATAAATTATATATACCAACACACGTGCTTGGTGGCTGGAAACAGTGGACACGCCATTGACGCCAACACACAACTTACTCCTGACCTCTTATGCTGAAAGTATACCATATTGCACTGTGTCATATTCGACGATCATCCTTCATTTTGTAGTCATCCTAGTGCTCAGATCTTCTTGTTTCGCCGTCTTGCAACATGCCAAGCTCAGCCGGCTATGAAGCATTACCCCAGACTGTGGAAGAGGAGGAGGAAGTGAATAGTGGCGAGCAGGATAGCGCTGCTAAACCCACACGAGGGCGAACACTAAAACGCTCACTCAAACCAGGCCATATAGACTTAAGTAAACTAGACAACGCATTCAAAAGGTGCGCTGAACTATGTCTTGTGGGGCTTTCGAGTTGACCGTGGAGTAGGTGGACGGAGTCCATTGCACAGAAGGTGAAGCGAAAGAAGAAAGTGGAGGATCATTCGCGCAAGGAGATATGGCAGAGCGTCCTTGATCCCTGTGTCCCACCCTACAGCATTAGCGATGGAACCATGTATGTGGTGAGTAATACCACTCTTTCGTGTGGTTCGTTACACCGCGTGACCTTTATTATAGGTAAAGACGTTGGATCATGGGCCTCCCATAACACAGGCTGCCTTCGATAAGTGTGTTACGACGTGCCTTGACCTTGACTGTCACTAACACCATTCAGCATCGCGCAGTCTGTGCGGAATGCTATTTCCGCGGGCATTCATCCCAAGATGATCACTAAAGGCTCTTCCGGTTCTTATTTCGCTCGTGCTAAAGTGGATGCCAGGGTGCAGACTGTGGCGTACGTGGTCCTCTAACGTGATACTCGACTTTCATGGTGATCTCCATCCAGCGTATTCAAACCCAAGGATGAAGAGCCGTATGGCCGGCTTAACCCCAAAGTCAGTCTTCTGTATCGCGTGAGGTGAACTTGTATGCTCAGATTCCACGTCACAGACTACGAAATGGCTGCATCGTCAATTCCGCTGGATCATTCCTTTCGGTCGGGCTTGTCTCATACCAAATTTAAGGTAATTGTCCAAGTCTATGTTTGACGGTTGCATAGCTCACTCAGACTACTGGATCCCAGTTACATATCGGAAGCCGCCGCCTCCTTACTGGACGAGCGCCTCGCCCTAAACATTGTGCCTCGAACTGAGCTGGTTTCGCTCTCCAGCCCAGTAAGTGTAATTGTTCCTTCCAACCAAAATTCATGGATTAACATTGCATTTAGGCGTTCTTCTACGATTGGCTTGATAGAAGTGCAGCAAAAAAAGGCAAACTGCTTCCCGAGAAAATAGGCAGCATGCAGCTCTTTATGCATGGCTACACTGGTGAGTATCCCTCTCCACAATGCTCTGGTTTTCAAACCTTTTTACCTTGTCTAGATGCTTCTGACTTCCTACGGAAACACCCATGGCCGGGACGTTCAATAGCTGATACCTTTGATGACTCCGCACATCGCAAAGGCTCGTCAACGAAGAAGTTCCTTTCTGCAATAAAGGTCATCTGTGGAAAGACTGGTGATGATGATTTGGAAGATGAAGATCCAGAGGAGGAACGCGCCTTGTTTGATACTACCGAGGAAGGTGACTCAGGTCGTCCGTTTTATTGGTCAAGGGCACTGCAGCAAAGTTTTAGAGAAGAGCTCGAAAAGTACGTCTGCGTTCACATGGCGTGATGGCTCGTGCTAACCTTGCATCCGGTGAAGACTTGTGATATTAGGTATGCAGATTCGCAAGTCGTCAATGTAGGGCTTAACCACTGCTCAGATTATCTCATGCTCAACACGGACCGCGGAGCTGACAACTACATGATCAAGTATTGCGAAGGTGATCACGAAAAGTCGCTGATTAGTGTCGCTCCTCAGCCATCTGCACGTCCCCAAATGCCATTGATGAGCGAACTTCGCCGCTCGGACACCTCCACTCCTTCTCAGTCTACGGTAACGTTCGCGCACGCCACGCCACCCTCTCAAGCTTCCGCATCGACGCTACGAAACGACTTCACGCGCCACCCCCACATCCACATCGCCGCCATTGACAACTCACTTTCATTCCCTCATGAACACCCGCAGGGATGGCGTTCCTATACCTATGGATGGCTTTATCTCCCCGTAAGTTTGATTGGACGGCCATTTAGCGAGCAGACACGGGCGCATTTCTTACCACTCCTGACGAGCAAAACATGGTGGGAAGAAACTACATTTCAACTCCGGAAATTGTTCGCGGTGGATCCGGACTTCCATCCCAAGATGTTCAAGGTATATCTTGCTTATCTATGCTAGACTGCATTCGTAAACCGAGAACCATGTGATCAGAGACAACTAGCTGTCATTAAAGGGCAGGCCTATAACATTGTCGAGTCGTTGAAGCACGCTGTGAGTCACTGGTTATATAGCTACCAGAGCTCTGTTGAATGTCTTACTGAATTCCTGTCCCTAGGATGAGGGTTGGTTATTTTCTTGTAGCGCCGAACCTCAGTTACTCATCGACTCGTAGGACCTCTTGAGTTAACCCGTCGGACGAAGGCGCTTGTCTGGGACGATGAGATAGAGATTATGGAGGAGGCACCGCGCCCCCCAGGTGTTGGCCCCCTCAGTGCCTCGCCTCGACCATCCATAAGCACCATGCCCCTCCCGCCCCGTTCTCGCAGTTACAGTCACTCAAGCGACTTTCCTCCTCCAGGACGCCGGCGCTCGTCGGAGGCAAACAGACCAGTGCCCTTTTCTGCCAAGTTTCAGAAAGTGCACCCTGGTACTACAGGAGTCACTGTCCTCGAGCACCTTGAGAGACTGGACGCGGTTGAGGCTAGTTTGCAGAGGCTTGGTGCTGAGGAGCCACTCATTGAGGAAGAGGAGGAGGACGTTGGAGAGTCGTCCGCGCCGCGTGAGCGCCCTTCACCCCTACTTATACAAACAGAAGAGCCCGGTGGTGCGCCGCCTCAGGACTTGTCTGCGTCTATGCAATTTACGCCACCCGGGAGCCCTGGTGGATTGACGTCTGTACCGGAGGATCACTCGCTCGCGGGCTCTGTGACAGAGGAGGATCTGGCAGCCATGTCCAAGTCGATGTCTCATGTAGAATCTCCATTCGCACCCCATCACACGCGATGGAGTAGCCATGCGGGACGCTCGAGACAACAAATAGACCGAAGTCTTGACTGGTTGAACGGAGATGAGGCCGAGCAACGCAAGCGGACAGTTGTCGTCGAGGTTTGTATTTTTATCAATCGAGGGCTTTCAGACTGGTGCTAATGTTTCTGATAGCGCCTAGAAATGGTCCAGGCAAAGCCCCTCTTTAATTGTTGGTAATGCGCGAATCGAGTTTTGTTTGAGATGAACGTTCCCGTTGGAGATCACTCTTACCTGGGTTACAGTAAATTACTTTACACGCTATCGACTTTTGCTTTCTGGTACATTGGGTTGTCTACAGGATTTATTTACACTCTAAAGCTTGAAAGTCGTGGGAGGCCCAGCACGATTCTTACACTGAACGCCAACCATCGACAAACAACCCTTATTCGCCTTTCTCCTTTTACAAGTGTCCAACATCAGTACTCGCGATGTCTGTCTCTCCCCCTGTTCTGAATGTGCACACGCCGACCTCGTCCCTCGCCATTGTACATTCTTGTAAGTACACAGCGCATATGGACGAAATCAAGATCCTAACTTTCCAGGATATAGTAAATGATGAGACAATGCAGCAGCTTTATGACAAGTTGACTCGGAAATGTCGCACTGAGTTTCACGGCCAACGGGTAGGACCAGGATGGATCAAGTACTACTGGAACGACACCGTCTGGAATTTAGAAGATGGTATTACCCCTGACCATGTTTCGTTTATTGCCCAGTCTTACTCTGGTCCTCGATGCAGACAGCGACTACACGATCTTTGTGTGGCGCCAGAAATCGCCCTCGAGTTCAGATCAAAATAATGCAGCTACGATGGTCACTTTACATGTCTACAACCCTACAGCAGAACTTCCAGAGCCGCCTGCGTACCGCAACCCCTCCTTCTATATGTTTCAGACTTCTCGTCATACGTCTCCACAACCGCGTTCAGAACACAAAGCCAAGCCTCGCAAAGGGAAGGGCGTGAAACAAGACGGTGTTGACGTGGCCGAAATAGCAGCCGCGAGACACAGGAAGGATTTCGAGAGGTTTCACAGTGAAAACGGCGTGAGAACCGTTATGGGCAGCATCGGTCCCGTCGAGAATGGTATTTACCCCTACCTTGCACGGGTGTACTCATTGATCACAGTATATGTCTCACAGTGCGAATGCTCTTGAAAAGTGGCTACCGTCATGTGTATATTTCAAGAAAGTTCGCTCTGAAGCATGGATTTATACCTGCGGACGCTGCACCTGGACATTATGGCTACGGGGGGCTTGTCAATTTAGGGAAATGGCCCATTACGCTGACACCAGCAGCCTCTTTCCCCTCACAAGATCATACCTCTTCCGGACTCCATGCAGCGTCCCCACCTGCGAACGGCGAGAAACCACACAAAACAAAGAGAATCTCCATATCGGTCTACCTCTCGGAAGAGCCTCATTTCGACGTCGTGCTTGGACGCTCGTTTTTCGAGCGCCGACAGATACAAACATCTTCTATTGATCCAACTGAGGTGGTTTGTATGGATACTGGCGAGAAAATTGAATGTGAAGTGGTGGTGTTGAAAGATGGTAGGGGTGAGATTGTAATTGTGACCTGAGACCCGCTCATGATCAGGAAGTTTCCTTTCCTAGCTGAAGCGTTGATGGACTAACTTTTTGTGGTGACGTGTTTAAATTTACTTTCTAGATGTGTTACTAGCCTGCAGCTCCAATGCATGCATGCATGGCCCCAAGTTTCGGATTGAAATCACTGAAGTTCTGATTTGAGGGGGGGGGACCAAGTGCAAAACGACCTCCTATCCTGACCGAAGGCTCTGGTGGAAATGAACATCTCGCTCAACCCCTCAGATCATGATAACAGTTGCGCACTCAATTATATTGTACGGTGTAGGTGGATATCATACATGTCACGTAACCCAATCTCTGCCTTCTCATTACTGGATGGTGACGACGCTGTCGGCCTCTGGTGAGTGCATCGTGAGTGTGGATGTATAATCTTGGATCTTGGGAGTACATACCAATACTGAGAATGTCGTTACCGCTGAGGTTTGAAGCATACATCAGCTGCAGGAGGGATTCAGGGATCTCAGCGGCGAAGCCCTGCAGCCCGATCTCAGCATCGGTGGATAACAAGATGGAGGAGACGACATGCCAGGCCGATATTTCCGTAATCATTCACGATAGTACCACCACTTTCGACGACATCCTTCTTGTACTTTTCGTAGGAAGACAAGTTGTTTAACATCACTATGAACTCTATCCAGGGGATCGATTAAGAACTGAAGGGTATTCCATATTGGATGGAACGTACTTTTTGCCATGGCTCTTGAGTGAGGATGAGGTGATGGGATGGGATGAATGAGAAGGAATGCTATGGCAGTACTTTGGGCCTTATAAGCTATGATTGAAATGGACGAGCGCCCCTTCCGGACTCCGGAGTCCGCAGCTGCATGACAAGGTAATTACTAATGCGAGCAGTTCTGCCACCATCAAGTTTGCCGGCGTGTGCTTGAGGAGTGCTGCTCGTGAATGCTGAGCTGGTTTGTGTCGAGAACAGCAACAATCGCAACTCGCACGGGCAGAACAGTTGCAAGTAATATTGGGTCACACAGTTCACACTACCAGCAACTCCGTACCATGCCTGAGACACGATCATCAGCCAAGCGCGCCTCTGCGGCCCTTCCCCAAACTCCAGCGCCAATGATCACAAAGCGAAAGGCCGTTTCAGCAGCCGCCTCCACTACACCTCGTTCAAAAAGATCAAAGTCGTCTGACCAAATTTCCACTCGTGAATCAAACACGGCCACACTCGGACAAGTTCCCCTGGATCGCCAGGAAGAGGAACCTCTGGTTCCCGCCGTACTCAACTTCTCTTTTGAAGCTGCCAAGACCCACCTCATAAACATTGATTCACGCTTTGCGGAGCTGTTCGCAAGACTGAGGTGTAAACCATTCGAATTTCTTGAACAGGTTCATCCTTTCCGGTGTGTGGCTAAATGTATAGTATACTACATGATGCACTCTAATGTGTTTCATGCGCCTCCTTGAAGCTCCCTTGTAGTGTCAATCCTGTGAGTACTCTGAGTCGTGTGAGACCCGCAACCTGACGGAACTGTCCTGCATGCCTCTAGGGGCCAGCAAATATCATGGCTTGCTGCAAGGTCCATCAACCATAGATTCATTCGCCTCTATGACCCTTCTCTTCCGGAGAAACCAAATGATTATCTGTAGGTATACTTACTCCCACTGCAATGAATCTTCCCTGCGTCGTATTGCATACCAGGCCATTAAAACTAACGCTCATATAATCAGCCACATCAAGTCCCCCATCTCGTTCTTTCCAACTCCTTACCAGGTCGCGAACACTGAGATTGCCACCCTCAAAACAGCTGGGCTCAGTACACGCAAAGCCGAATACGGTAAGATCCAGTGCTGTTTTCTCTGTTGTGTCATCATTCTCAGATACACCTTTTTCATGCAGTCAAAGACTTGGCTGCCCGCTTTGCTGATGGGCGCCTCTCAACATCAAAATTGCTAGCTGCGGAAGACGGAGAGCTGGCTGAGATGTTGATCGAAGTAAGGGGCATTGGGAGAGTGAGTAGTGACAAACTTCCTTCTTCAAACGAGTGTTTCCACTGTATCATCCTATCGACTAGTGCTACACATTTCTGACAACTTGTACGCAGTGGACAGTCGACATGTTCGCCTTGTTCACTCTTCGTCGTCCCAACGTGCTTCCTGTTGGTGACCTAGGTGTGCAGAGAGGCATGCTGCGGTGGTTCGGAAGGACCAGCTTCGCAATCAAGCCAGAAAAGGGTGAAGGAGACGAAGATGCGAGGAAAGCCAACGGCGGTACCGAGGGGTCGGATCCGACCGGGGTTCCGAAGGCAAAGGGCAATGTCCCGGGCCCGGCCACACCGATGGGACCTCCTCTCACCACACCAACGCGTACTCAGGCCGTCGATGTAGAAGATGATACCGAAACTGGCGTCGCAGACAAAGCAAATACCCTGCCTACCTTTGCGTTTGATGACGCACCGGAAGGTGAAACTCATCTCATGGATTCCGCAGTTCCGGGAGATGTCTCTTCTGTCCCACCTTCATCGCTTTTGCAGACTCCACACCCAAGCGCGTCAACTATTACCTCCACAACTTGTGAACTCCTCCCGATCCCCTCGCTCCCTCAACCATTTACGCCCTCGATCAACAAAGTCATTGAGGGAGGCAACGGTAAGAACGGGAATCTCACGCCGCGGACGAAATCCCTTCCCGAAGGCCTTACGCAGGCCATGCTCAAAAGTAGATTAGACGGAAAGAAGGTAAAGTGTGTAGAAGTTTTTTGTCGCTGTTGCGGTAGTTACCCATGACTGGGCGCACGCTGATTGTTTGGCATTCGACAGGAGCGCATTCCTCGCACCTCAAGAGATGGAGGCTCTCGCACAAGAGTGGGTGCCTTATCGGAGCCTCGGTAAGTTTTTGTTTCGTTCGCATTTATGTCGCCGCTGATTCAATAAATGGAAGCGGTATATTATATGTGGGCCCTCGCTGAAGAGAAATAGTGGGTACCGTTGACGTAGTTTCGCGGATGAGGATCTAGATGTGTGCAGGACCCGAAGTTAACCATCGTGTGACCCGTGAGCACATCAACTGTCGAAATTTGAGTGAAGTCCAATTTATGATGTCGGAGCGGGCTGGGCCATCGGCTCCAGCAAGCTTGCCACCAGGTAAACAAGGACGAATTGGAAGGTACTTGGGTGCACATTTATGAAGCGACAACCCTGGAACAGGACGCGATTTATTCTAAGCGTTCGTGCTTGATCTTGCACACTTGACGACAGGACAATAGATGGATAGACCAAATCTGATTAGGTACATACCTGGTCGCAGACGTCGCTCTTCGAACGTCGGCGTCAAGATTGGATGACATAGCTCATGTGCATGAACGCTTGCTCGAGCTTCAAGGTTTCACACAACATGTCTACATGGCCTCGACCCTACTACACATGAGATACTACCCATCCTGCCCCTGCCCAACCTGTCGTGCAGCCACCAAATACGGACAGACAGTGCGCAGAGTAGCTCTACAGTCTGTCATCTCGAGAGAATGAGTCTGTGACAAGTAAATCCTGAGTCAAAGTAAAGAATCAGCACTGAGCAATGTAAACAGGTTGCAACCGAAACTAACATCAGGGGCAAATGGCCACGTGTGGAATGCCCGTACGAGAGCTGCCCAATCTTTTACCTCCATCTCGCGTATAGCTTTAGAGATATCCACTGGTTGACGGCCTTCATGGAGGGAGGAATCTGCAAGCATTGCTAGCAGAGTGGACGCTCCTGGGGCCAAATGACTGAGCATGTGGTGAAGCGAATATAGAGGGAACAGGGAAGCAAGTCCATGGATGAGAAAAATGGAGCGAAGAAGGGTGATTGACATACGGAATGGCATGCTTAAGCTGCTTAGATTTGAGTACGAACAGCTTGCGCAAGCAGAAGTCCCACTTGTCGAGCATGCCCTTCTCGATAGCCTGTTCCAATTCTATATGAACTCCTCATGGTTTATCAGGAACTGGAAGACGAAACCTGCTCTAGCAGTGGGTTCATTGTGACAGCCACCATTTTCGTACTTCGGCGTTTGCTCCTTGAATTAGTTTCGGCGGTAGCGAGACTTGGTGGCCAAAAGTGCTTCTCGTACGGCTCAAGTGTGGTCGAAGGGACTACCTCTAGGTGAGAGGCAACGGCTTCCGCAATCACAGAAAGTTTACATCGATTTTTCAGGTTGTTAGTGCTTGCTGTTATACGCTGCGAGACATTAGAGGAGTAAAGTAAGAATGACATAGATGTACCTCCCACACCCAGTCATGCATGACGAGGTTCAAAGGCACGCGGCCGTAGCGGAACAGCCAGCCCCGGTCAGGTACGAGACGGAGTAGCTGTGCAATCAGTTGTTCTCCATAGATGGACGTCGGGAGATGTGCGACGAATTGAAGCTGAGGGTTAGCTATGTGTAGAAGCAAACCAAAGTGAGTGTGTGTCCCAGCATGGCCGAGGAGAACATACGATCTTGCCAAGATGAAACTTCGACATCATTGAGATGACCCTCGGCTTCTAGGTTGTGGTAGGTACCCCAGGTATAGCCGTCCCATGGAAGAACTCGAACTCGAGGATCAGCTTCTTCAAGTGGCTGAGTTGGCTGTTAGGCTTGCTATCCAGCGGAGTGAGGAACGATTGGCTTACCCGAAGGAAATCAAGAAAACACTCAGAGCTCTCGAGTACGATGATCTTGCGTATTCGTTCCTTCGGCAATTGCATTAGAGCACGCGTCAAAACTCCCGGTCCTTAATTACTCTCAGTAAGACATCCCGCCAACCAGATAAGAGGCGTGGCACCTGGAAAGGCTTCGACGATAACTTTGTCCTTCGTCCCAGCCGGAACAAAGGCCTCAGCAACTTGGGCCGCTATCTCGGCATTGCGGAGACAAGCATGCTGCTTGACTACGTGTCCAGCTGTCGGAAAAGCTCCATACCATTCATGGTCAAGTGGAAGGTAGAACCTGTTGTCTGAGATGTAGGGTGTCCTTTCCTTCTTCCTGTAACTCCCTCTGGTGTTCAGAAGAACAGTAGGTGTGTGGAGCGAAGATCCGTCGACTATGGGACTCGTTTGTTTCCGAGTTGATCTGACCTTCTTTGTGGATTTTTCAAGGTCTAAGAGAACATCTTCCGGTATGTTTCTTGGTTTGCAACGATTTGCTGTTGAAGAAAATCCACGCCGAAAGAGAAAGGAGAGAGACATCCTCAGCTGACTAAGCTTGGTGAGGCTTTAAAATGTATCCCGTCCGTACATACCTTATAGTTAAATAATCACTCAGTACTCAGTACTTAATACTCAGTCTGCAGCAGGCAAGAACTTTCAGGTCCGTACGAGAGCGAGAGCAGAAAGGGATCCAAGTCTTGGTCGTTCCGTTTTCCACAGTCCAACAGTGCAGCCGACCAATGCTGTTCGCAATATGCATACTATCATTAATTTCATTACGATGCTGCTCCAAAAGTAATTAAGCCCGCCCTTATAGCCAAAATCTGACTTTTCATCTGCTGTTCCATTTTCGCCTGTTCCAAAGTTTCTCTCACCTTGCGGTCAGGTTTCTCTTGCGAAAATGCTTCCCTATGACACAGCTTCTTCTCGCGTTCGGCTAGCTCGCTATTTCGGTCACGTAAAATACGCTCGATGTCGCCCATGGTAAGCCAGCCATGAGGTGCGATGCGTACGAAGACCGACCCAGAAAATGATACACATTCGAGTGTCGGACAAGACGAGTGCCAAGTGGAAATGAATTCTCGGATGACTGAATCATCGGAGAGTACATCATCCATGTCGCGAGACATGAATATCATAGACTTGAGATATTCGAATCCAGATACGAACGTCGTCAATGCACCTAAGAACGCCTATAATTTTCGTTAGCAAAACGGTCAAGTAAAAAACAACAAGTGAACCTACGGAGGTAATCGAGCCCTCTCCCGCGTACAATGCGAACGAGTCCAGCTTAGGTATGTTCTTCGGGATAGCGTTCAGCGCAGCTTGTGCATCGGACTTGTTCTCGATATTCGCGATAATCTGCAAGGAGCTCAAGGGTCCCGTGGAAAAGGATAAAATCTGCGTGGTAGTCCATAATATGTCCTCTTTCATAAACTCGGGCTGTAAAAGACAAATCTCCACGAGGGAAACCGGACGCCCGGGTACCGTAGAAGCCAGGATGAGGGGAGTTGCGGAAACTTGAGAGAGTTTAGGGAGTGCCTCCATTGGAAGAACAGTGCCCTTGATAAAGGGTCCTCCAAACATTGCATTAGTGAGCTCCGTTTGCTCTTCCATCCATTTAACAAAATCTTCGTCCCATGTAAGTGTGGTACTCAGCGAGTGAAGCCGAAAGGGACACCCGTGGAAGAGCTTGGCGTAGGAGCCGTTGAGAAGTAGTGTGAGATCTGTCAGTGCTGACATGCTGTGCAACGCACTACTCGCGAGGGACGGGTAGCTACTGAAGGCATCAGATGTCCGTGAAAGATCGTGTATGGTGAAACGACGGGTGATTGAGGCAAGATCGGGACGGGCTATGAGCGTGTTGAGGCATGGTATTATCCGCGATGACGGGGGCTCTGGCTCTCGATATAGGACGCCCTCGACTATGGGCCTAGAATAATTATTTAAAGCTACGGAGGCAGCAAGGTCAGAAGGACCCAGGTGCCTCATGATGTTGAATATAATCTCTGGGGGAAGACACATAACTGGATTACCGTTCTTTCAGCGACATATCTGGGATGCAGGGTGTGAGAGTCCGACGCACGAGATGGGGATGGCGGATGTAACTCGCGGGCGGCTCCGAAGGATGGTACGATTGTGGACGCAACGACATCCTCATCCGACTCATGACGTGCGAGATACAGAAGAGCACAAGATATGTCAATGTGGTCTTGCTGGTTGAGGGCTTCTGGATACATCCCTGCTGCCCTTTTTCTTATATTTCAGAGTCAAATGTGTCAGCCCGTAGGACCGAGTATACGAGGAAAGATGTGACAGCGCGTTGCCTCGAGAGACAACTGAGAGAAACGGATGATGATCAAGGAAAGAGAACAAGCGAAGAAAGCGACACCAAACATTAACATTAATGTGGGGAGAATCGTGAATCCAGATTAGGCAGGCGTCGTAGTTGGTGGGTATGTATTTTGTTCTTGTCGACTCTCGAGCTCTCTCGAACATCCAGTGATTCGAGTCCGTGTCCGTGTCAGCGTCAAGCGAGTCAGTCACTGGGCAGGCCATCGAACCCGTACTATGATCCATTTCCGATCGTAGTCCAACCAACTGCAAATCTTCATTTCCTCCACCAATCACAGCACACATGCCCACATCACCACGGCGTTCTCGACGCCGTTTCTCGACAACCTCAATCAGCGCAACCTGGCACTCCCAGCTCTCGCCTTTGCCATTATCAACGACACGTGGTCGACGTAGGCGCTCATCCTCAGCTGGGCATCGAGAAATGGAAAATGCATCTGACACCAGCCATGAGTGCGCTTGCAATGACACAGTTCTTAGCGACCATGACTCCGAACTCAAACGGGCAATCGTACAAGAATCAGAGTTGCGGCCGCTGACATATGCCTCACTTCCGCCCACGCCTATACTTCCTTCTCCGCCTGCTTCCCCGCCACCACCAGCCAGGAGAACTTCGTCAGACTCGCAGCTCCACCAACCCTTGTTCTCTTTGTGGGATTACCTTCGTGAAGAACTCCTGGCAACCGACTTTGACTCACATCAGGAACTAAAATGGGAGAGAGTTAGCAACTTCTTGAGCATTCCCTTGGCAATGGAGAAAGTAAGTCTGTCCTTTTCCCGACACCTGCTCTCTTGCCTCATTAGAGGTCACAGATCCTCGGTTTTGGCTTTATACTATGTCTGGACTCCTTCCTCTACACCTTCACGATTCAACCCATTCGCTTCGTCCTGGCAGTCTCCCGCTTCCTATACAATCTCCTCACTTTCTCGAAGTCACACCTTCCCCCTTCTCAGAAGGCCGATATCATACGCACGCTCTTAGTTGTAGTCTCTATCACTCTGCTCATACCGCTCACGGACGCCAGCAAGATTTACCATTCTATTCGCGGACAAGACACTATAAAGCTGTATGTCATATTCAATTCTCTGGAAGTAAGCTTGACCCTTCGTTGTCATGATTCTTCTGCTTGACACGACTTTGGGCAACATCTAGATTGCCGACCGGCTTTGCGCATCAATCGGGCAGGACATTCTTGACTGTCTGTTTTCGCGCTCTACGCTGGAGGTCCTGTCACACAAAGTACCTGTATCATCTCACACACTTCGCCCTTTTGTATTCTTCGTTTTGGCGACCCTATATGTTGGTAAGTTTACCACGAGTCTTTGATTAGGCTGATCATTGAGCGCCTCCGCAGCTAGCCATACTCTCGTCATGCTGTATCAGCTCCTTTCTTTGAATGTCGCAGTTAACTCTTACGACCACGCTCTCCTCACTCTTCTTATGTCAAATCAATTTGTCGAAATCAAGGGCTGCGTGTTCAAGAAATTTGAGAAGGACAACCTCTTCCAGATTACCTGCGCAGACATTGTCGAGCGTTTTACTTTGTCTCTGATGCTTGTCGTCGTGGCGTTTCGGAACCTGATAGAGCTTAGTGGTTCGGAGTTCGACTTCGCGGGTAGCTTCGTGATGCCGAAGAGCTTTGGGTGGTTCCGAGGCAACAATGTTCTGTGGACGATTTCATATGTGGGTTTTGTCGCGGATCTCCAGGGAACATATCTGATTTCAGCGCCTCTTTCAGCCTGTCGTAACAGTACTGGTGTCAGAAATGTTGGTTGACTGGTTGAAGCATGCTTTCATCACAAAGTTCAACCACATCCGGCCGTCTGTCTATGAGCGGTACACAGATGTGTTGTGTCGTGACCTAGCAAGTGGAAGCGCTGTTGGACGACTTGGCGCACGCAAGGTTAGTCTCCGGTTACCAGGAATTCATGCGGCTCTAAAGACGATTATCACAGCACACACATGCCGATCAATCACCGTTGGTCGCGCGGCGTCTTGGTTTTGCTTCAGTTCCCCTCGCCGTTCTGGCTATTCTCATCGGTTTTCAATCCCTCAATTTGGTGTTCTCCCACCGTTTTAACGACGAATGGAGCTTGGGCGCGCTGACGCAGATGTCTTCAGCGGAGGTCGTACATCTAGTGAAGTGGGCAGTGATGGGGGTGGCGTTTTGGCTTTGGTGCGCTGTCTTGTCTGCTACTGGCCCCGCGTTCTTAACCGCTGTCTATCTTAGCTTCCTGGCGCTTAAGGTGTTGTTAGGTGTGAATCTCATCTCATACGCTAGTAAGCGGAGAGCCGGGATGGAAGCTCGTGCAGCTGCCGATGTCATCAATGACTTTGGTCGTGATCCCATTGGAGAGGGTAGGGAAGAACGAGAATATAACAAGCAGCTTCAAAAAATGGTTGATGATTGGCGAGACGACGCTGCCCGTGATGGTGAATCCGGAGAGGGGCACGCTTCGCAGGGAGGAAAGGGTAGGAGTGGGAAGCAACGAGTGGCATTAGAGGACCTCACACGATTTACGATGGTCAAGCGCATTTGGTAGGGTAAGTGATTGTTATTCATATATAGTGCATAGTTAAGTACATAAACATAGTTAAAATTGAGGGATACACGCGTGAAGTCGTCAAATCGTCAAGTTTGTCATGAATCCTAAACGGGGTAGCGGAAAACAGTCAGAGCGCCAGACTAGTTACTTGGGTATTTTTGGTGCCATCATTCGCTAAAGCAGGCTCGTGCAAGCACAGGACGCGGAGGGGAGGAAGTCATCCGACCATTCAGCGCCCACCTCAGGAACGATGCCTTGGGGAATGCCTGCCTCAAGCAGCCGGTGATACCCTCCTTCGTAATACCTGGCATCCAGGGGACGGCCGGTACCAGTCGCAAGTTGCAGGTGGTGGTTCAGTCCAACGTCAAGGCAGCGACGATTCCGCATATCAAAGTAAATCGGGCGCAGGTAGAAGGGCGCGTTGTCTGGTACGGGGGGAGATCGGGGGGACTTGGCGATCCACTTGCGAGCTCTCTCCCGTTCCGCGTGGTCCATTGCGTCGCCACTGTGAGGGCCCCCGCGGCCGGCTCCAGATTGGGTACGGGAGCGGAGAGAGGCGGGGGACGGCTGGCGGAGGTTTGGCCTCGATCCATGGACTGCAGAGCGGTAGAGGGGTGGGTGGGTACTAGATTGCTGCAAGCGGGAGTGGCTTTGACCATACGCCAGATGTGTAGCCTGGGACTGAGACTGAGCGCGCATCCTTTCAGCCTGGCGAGGAGTGTGGCTCCCCAGAATAGCATTGTCGCTGATGAAAGGAAGTTTGTCCTCAATGGGTGGTTCCGGGATCGCAACGGCTCCATGAATAGGGAATTCACGCCTCTGTCGAACGCTGGG
>MU120902.1:312470-385342 GCA_014904835.1 Paxillus ammoniavirescens
AGGTGGTGGGGCTGGGGGGGAGGGGAATGTTTCCAGGATGTCATAATACGGGTCATGATATCCTAGGTGCGATCGATCCCCTTGGTGAACGCCGGAAAACTCCACCGCGTCCGGGGTCTGCTTCACGTAGACGATGTCGCTCGGCTTGAGGGGAGTCTTTCCTCGGTAGACAGGCTTGTTAGGGTCGGGCTCCTGTTCCCGGCGAGACTTCGATTTCGAACGCAAGGGCATAGACTTAGCATGCTTCAGCGGTCTTGTATCTGCGTCAGGGCCAGACCTGGGAATAAACAAATAAAATAAAGAAACGTCAGCACAGCCCAAGTAAGCATGAAGAGACGACCGACATTTTAAAAATCCTCCGAAACTGATCCATTGCAGGAAGAGCGTTATGGTCAACGTAGATTTCTCAGTGAACAATTGAAAGACAATCCTGAGGAGAGGTAGGTAAGGTCTGAACAAGTTACCAGGAGCAATTTATACTGTGACGAAGTTTGTGGACAGTTATTCACCATAGATCAGTGGACAGCCCCTAAAAATATGGTCCACAACGCGAAAGTGGATGGACGCCCACAGACGTTTTGACACCTGTCAGAGGCATTGTTCGTTCAGCCTCCATTCGGCCACTTGAGGTCAGTGGATTGTCCGCCTCATTTTTCTCCCAGTTCGACTGAACGAGAGATACATGATGAGACTTTCGTACCCACTTTCGTCCAAATCGGTGGTACAACGACTGGAGCCATCGAACCCCTTGCGTTCAAGTTGCAGAACTCGGTTTGTCCGTCGTCGGAAGGACACATTCCACAAAACAAAACAAGGTAGACGCAACATTGTCACCTAGATCCTGACAAATTAGTACAAATCGCTGGGACGGTACGAGTTACCGTTTTGGACATGGCAGATGAAAACGAGCAGGTTGCGCAGAAAAAACTAAAGTGCCATCTTCCTTTGTCAGTAGGGTAGTTAGTTCCATGGCGGCAAATACTCTCACCTCGATGCATGCCCGTCAAGATGATAAAGTACTGTAAACGCTTTGCTAATTTGGGCATGTCGGCCAGCATTGCACTTCGCACGCGCGCGGCGTACACGACATTGAGGCGAGACTGGTGGATCCATAACTCAACCTTCCACTACCCAGTGGGTGAGTATAACATTGAACGAGAACACAGGGAGGGTTTCTGGCAAGCACAGGCAGTCATGTGGACCTTTAGTACTTGATCCAATTTACTAGGCATTTACTATGGTCGACTCTTCGCTGGGTTTCTCAAAATCTCACCTTATAATTGAAGTGAAGAAAACCTGCTGAGGATGTTCTACTACACTACATGATCGCAATCCGCAGGCGTTGTCGTGTCCCTGCCTTGGCTCTATATGGCTATGGCTTGGTATGTTGACGTCATCGAGACAGGCTGATGCGGAGCCCGCAGCTCCCCAAAGCACTATATATCTCCAGTCTCTCTTCAATAACCTCCCCCACCCCAACATTCACAATATGGCCGCGACTGGCGCTCTCCCAGGTCTATTTTTCTGCTTCTCCGCAATGGTCTTGCTGATCTTTGTAGGTATTGTCATCTTATCTTTTTTCTCCCGATCTTCATTTTCGTGTTACAGGTATCAGTCTCAGCACCAACATGGGACAGCATCTCTTTCCTCAACGCCAATGGTTTGTCCTTTGGTGTGCTCGGTTACACTGGATCAAAGCCACACGTTGGCTATTACTTCCCCTTACCCGCATCAGATATCAATACTGGAGTTCTTCATAACCTCACCTACGTCCTCATCCTCTATCCAATTGCTGCTGGCTTGTCTGGAATGGCTTTTCTCTTCGGCATATGCGGCGCATCGTACCATCGCTCAGGTACTATCCTCATGAGCTTGACTGCTGTTCTCTCCACGCTTTGCACCCTCGTCGCATGGGTGGTCAGCACCTCTCTCTTCGGCGTCGCAAGGGATAAATTGAGAGATGAAGGCATTCCCGCGTCACTTGGCAATGCCAACTGGATTGCTCTCGGTGCACTTCTTTCCTTATTGCTTGGCGTCTGCACTGCAGCATGTGGCGCCTGTGGTAACTATAGGCGCACAAGGGGACGGTAATCACTGTCGATTCACCGAAGTGGCAAGGCAAACCGACGATTTACCTTGATGTTATTAGACATTTTATCATTTAATCGCTGCTTGTAGGAAACTCCTCACCTTTAAATATGTCACCTCACGCTGTTCTGATATTGTTACTTACACGTCGTTCTTTGGACTCGCTGGCCATATGACCAACCGTAATTGTATGGTATATACCCATGAATTAAATTGAAACGAGGGACTCTGAATCTGAAGATCTGGATCTCTGGAGGGTGGCTAGTAAGGAAGATTATCCGAAGATAATTGTTCCTTCTCCACTACGAGAGGACATGTTGCAGACTCACACAACTGTTGTCCTGTAGCCTCTCCTCAGAGCCTGTGCAGGTATAATGTAGTTAGGATTATCATATGTAGTGATACGTGAATAGCAAGTGCCGAAATAATTAACGCCAGTAGTACTCTATCATCGTGAGCTCTAGCGTGTCTGCCAGTCTTTCCGAGTCCCACGAAGCCCGGAGTTGTCATACGTTACGCCGTATCCCACCCCGCCTTCTGCGCTTTCCTCCTTCTCTCCCACGCAAGCCCCTAGGGGGAAGGATCCATAGCACGCCAGTCACCCCACATGCCTGTGGCGAACATCTCTCTGACATTTGGCACCAGAAATAGCACAGCCGCCATCCAGTCACTGAGCATGTGGAACACATAGAATGTAGTCTTCTCGACCGGGGTGTTCCCTGAACCGGGAGCTGTGGATGTGAGAGAAGTCGTATGGTGATACATGAATGCTAGACGGAAAATGGCTGATGACGCCTTGTTCGGGAGGCGAGTTCAGTGCTAATCCACAAAAATCACTACAGACTTACAGTGCATGCGAGTATCGCGAGGATGAAAATGACATGAATGGGGCGCACTCTTGGAAGGTGACGCGCTCGGATAGTCAAGATGGCGATAAAGATGATGAGAGCCAGTGCTATACCGGAGCTCACATATCTAGATACAACAGGTCAGGAAATTAAGATTTATCATTAGACATAGGAATACCTAGTGATCATGACTTCGTTTCCAGTACCCGTGTTATCAAAGGAATTTTTGTATCTGATATTCCCAATGATACCGGGGATGGTAGCAGCCAAGAAGACCAGCTTGAGGATATCCGTGAAGCGGCGATAGAAAAACCGCTGATTGGGTTGATCAGACTGGAGAGCTCCATCATCAAGAAGATATAGTCCATTTCCACGTGCGGGTGACAGAGGAATCTGCGATGGCGACGTTGTACCAACAGGCGAATCGAGACTATCTACATGCTCAGGCGCAGGTCCCTTGGTCGAGTTGACGTATAGACAACGTAGAAGCTGGATGGTGTCTGAGGCTAGGGCGATGTAGGCGAGGGCGATCGTTAATTGCATGTAAGTCGCTAGTCCCGGCGAGGACTGCTTTGCTGGCGTCTGGCTTTGCCATGCACGGAGTGAGAAAATAACGAGTCTGGAAGGTGTTAGAGGGATAATACTTGCACAGCCTCGTGCAGTCTGCAGACGTACCTTTCAATTGCTGTCAGCACTGCGCTTATACTCAGGATAGCTCTTGAACGCTTGTGGGCTAGGCGAACGAAGAAGATGGGGAGGAGAGGGGCGTATAAGATGGCAAAAAAGATGGAGGGACCAAAGTCTGAGGAGAGGGCAGTACCACCAACTGGGGAGGGGAACGATACGCTGCTCGACATCGTCGAAATTTGAATATGGGCTGGACGGTATTCAGGCCTAGCAGTCACAAATTAGACTTAAGGACCACCTTTTATGTGCGAAGAAACCAGGGTGTAGCACGGGTATGACAAACGCCGCGGGTAAGGGGGGTACGGGTATGGCGGGCACGGGTATGGTGTACGGGTCTACTACCACGGGTATGCCATGACTTTCTGGCTTGGGCTGTGCACTGCTGCGCAAAGCGCTGCGACTGCCACGCAAAGTGCTGCGCTATTGATCTGCTGAGCTCCTTGAGGTTACTCTCTCTTCGTGGTCACTCACTGGATTCCTATGTCTCTGGGCCCCACACCACACCAAAGTTAGATGAGTTCTCGAAGATAACTAACCGGTTATTGTTCAAGTTGGAGTCTGTTGGGTGGTGAGGGTGTGCAAAGTGCTGCGACAGCTATGTTGCTGGACATCACGCCACACCAATGTTAGATGTTCTTCGAGGAAAGCCGTAGGGCCACCGAGGCAGTGCCAGTGGGCCAAGCACTGAGATCTAGATCTCACTGCGTGTCACATCGAAAGTTTCCGCCAGCTAAGAATTGGCGGAGAAGTAAACCAGGCGTTATTTCTCCGCCACTTCTCGGCCCTTGTTCACCCCCGTCAAAGCTGTGGCGGTTCTACCGCTTTTCCGCCAGTTTTCCGACAGCTTCACCGCCATACTTCACCGCCATTTCTCCCGTGGCGGAAATCTAGGGCCTGGTTCATACACGGCAGCCAGCTTCCTGTTGAATATTGATATACGGGGGGAGATATGGGGGACTTGGCGATCCACTTGCAGGCTCCCTCCCGTTCCACGTGGTCCATTGCGTCGTCACTGTGAGGCCCCCCGCGGCCAGCTCCGGAATGAGTACGGGAGCAGAGAGAGGCGGGGGACGGGGGACGGTTGGCGGAGGTTTGGCCTCGATCCATGGACTGCAGAGCGGGAGAGGGGTGCGTGGGTACTAGATTGCTGCAAGCGAGAGTGGCTTTGACCGTACGCCAGGTGTGTAGCCTGGGACTGGGACTGAGCGCGCATCCTTTCAGCCTGGCGAGGAGTGTGGCTCCCGAGAATAGCATTGTTGCTGATGAAAGGAAGTTTGTCCTCAATGGGTGGTTCCGGGATCGCAACGGCTCCATGAATAGGGAATTCACGCCTCTGTCGAACGCTGGGCGGTTTCCCAGATAAAGCAGGGTAGACGGCTGCCGTAGGGCGGGAGAAACATGCCACAGAGGAAGACCGCTGGACTGTGCGCACCCGACCGGCGGGAGCATACTTGACGGTTGCTTCGACGACATAAGGAGTCGCATCACGTTTATTAAGAGATGTGGTCCTTAGAGGGCTCCGGGGTGGCACAGGTGGTGGGGCTGGGGGGGAGGGGAATGTTTCCAGGATGTCATAATACGGGTCATGATATCCTAGGTGCGATCGATCCCCTTGGTGAACGCCGGGAAACTCAACCGCGTCCGGGGTTTGCTTCACGTAGACGATGTCGCTCGGCTTGAGGGGAGTCTTTCCACGGTAGACAGGCTTGTTAGGGTCGGGCTCCAGATCACGAGCCACTCCTTGCCCTTGCAAGCATCAGTAGGGACAATACATGAATAACGAGGAAAGCAACTTGTCTTCGGAGCTATCAACGCTCCAGAGGTGTGCGGTGAGCAAGTGAGCTGGGATCGTCCACTGGTACTAGTAGGTTTGTGCCGATTCTTGGGGGCCAGTCTAATCGGTTAGCCACGACTGACCGATGGACCATTTGATTATTTGAACAGATGGTTTGCGGCTACAGCTGTTATCAGCAACGAAGGTCTGTCGTATGTTGTCGTATGCGCAAGTCGAACGGAGAACAAGCCGAACCCTGTCGCGGATAGCAGGTGCATAGTTCTCACGATAACACGAGCGTTTCCGAGTACTTCCTAGTGAGGCCAATCAAAGAAAACGCGAAGACCATGGCAACTACCACCGGCCACTGGCAGCTGCATGTTTATGTGCATGCATATACCTCGCCGCTGACTGAAATCTTATGCCGAACCAAGTTGAGGTGGAAATCGCTGTGAAAATTGGTCCCCTCTCGCTGGCCGTCTCTCAGGTGCCATTTCGACCTTTGACCACCCCGTGGCAGCACGTGTGGAAAACGTTTGTGCCAGCAGGCAGAACAAGGCATGTCGAATCTCGCGACAGCCCCATGCGCATCCTGCGTTCCCGTTAATTGTCAATGGGCTCACCGTGTAAGTTAGACCTCTCGATACAGTCTACTACTACTTACTTCACACATAAAAGGTGGTCCTTAAGTCTATTTTGTGACTGCTAGCCCTGAATACCTTCCAGCCCATATTCAAATTTCGACGATGTCGAGCAGCGTATCGTTCCCCTCCCCAGTTGGTGGTACTGCCCTCTCCTCAGACTTTGGTCCCTCCATCTTTTTTGCCATCTTATATGCCCCTCTCCTCCCCATCTTCTTCGTCCGCCTAGCCCACAAGCGTTCAAGAGCTATCCTGAGTGTAAACGCAGTGCTGACAGTAATTGAGAGGTACGTCTGCAGACTGCACGAGGCTGTGCAAGTCTTATCCCTATAACACCTTCCAGACTCGTTATTTTCTCACTCCGTGCATGGCAAAGCCAGACGCCAGCAAAGCAGTCCTCGCCGGGACTAGCGACTTACATGCAATTAACCATCGCCCTCGCCTACATCGCACTAGCCTCAGACACCATCCAGCTTCTACGCTGTCTATACGTCAACTCGACCAAGGGACCTGCGCCTGAGCATGTAGATAGTCTCGATTCGCCTGTTGGTACAACGTCATCATCGCAGATTCCTCTGTCACCCGCACGTGGAAATGGACCACATAATCTTGACGATGGAGTTGTCCAGTTTGATCAGCCCAATCAGCGGTTTTTCTATCGCCGCTTCACGGATATCCTCAGGCTGGTCTTCCTGACTGCTACCCTCCCCGGTATTATTGGGAACACCAAGTACAAAAATTCCTTTGATAACGCGGGTACTGGAAACGAAGTCATGATCACCAGGTATTCCTATGCCTAATGATAAATCTCAACTTCCTGACCTGTTGCATCTAGATATGTGAGCTCCAGTATGGCACTGGCTCTCATCATCTTTGTCGCCATCTTGACTATCCGAGCGCGCCACCTTCCAAGAGTGCGCCCCATTCATGTCATTTTCATCCTCGCGATACTCGCATGCACTGTAAGTCTGTAGTGATTTTTGTGGATTAGCACTGAACTCGCCTCCCGAACAAGGCGTCATCAGCCATTTTCCGTCTAGCATTCATGTATCACCATACGACTTCTCTCACATCCACAGCTCCCGGTTCAGGGAACACCCCGGTCGAGAAGACCACATTCTACGTGTTCCACATGCTCAGTGACTGGATGGCGACTATGCTACTTCTGGTGCCAAATGTCAGAGAGATGTTCGCCACAGGCATGTGGGGTGACTGGCGTGCTATGGATCCTTCCCCCCAGGGGCTTGAATGGGACAGAAGGAGGAAAGCGCAGAAGGCGGGGTGGGATACGGCGTAACGTATGACGACTCCGGGCTTCGTGGGACTCGAAAAGACTGGCAGACGCGCTAGAGCTCACGATGATATCGATGGAGAATTACTGGCGATGAATTATTTCGGCACTTGCTATACAAAATTCACGTATCACTCTTGGCAATTGTCGACACTACATATGATAATCCTAACTACATTATTCCTGCACAGGCTCTGAGGAGAGGCTACAGGGCAACAGTTGTGTGAGTCTGCAGCATGTCCCCTCGTAGTGGAGAAGGAACAACTATCTTCGGATAATCTTCCTTGGTCAAGCTTCGATTCACTACCTCTAGAGAAATTAACCGTTGGGTGATCGTGAGAAAAAACATACCGTGTCGCAACTGTGCAGTGTACTTAGTGGCTCGTAGCGGCGTAACTTATGAGTCACTGACTGGTACTGGTGACTCTAGCCTGCCGCAGATTTTGTCCATATACAAGTTACAACTGTGGATATGACGGTTGACTACTCCTTGTACCTCGTCACTGGACGAGACCTACTTCCTGAGGGGAAGGTCAGCTTCTTGCATCACAACCCTACGCTTACTTTGCGACTCAATCCAAATAGGCGTACAGTGACACTCTCAGAGAGGTTAATTGGATCTTGACCCAGATGGGGAGCCTCTGATTGACTTTTGAAATTCCGGTCAGGCCTTGCAGGGAGGCGTAACCGTCGTGCAAGTCCGAGAGAAGAAATCAGACACACTGGAAGTATGAAGTTGATTTTTTAATCGTTCTTGATCACAATTCATGAACACCATGCCAGTTTCTGCAGGTTGCCCAGCAAAGCAAAGATATCTGTGAAGAATTTCGGGTTCCTCTCATCATCAACGACCGCATCGATATTGCTCTGGCTGTTGATGCAGATGGTGTGCACCTAGGGCAAACAGACATGCCGGTGCATGTTGCACGGAAACTTCTCCCTCCTGGAAAGATCATCGGCGTGTCTTGCAGTAACATAGACCACGTCAAGAAAGCTGTGGAAGATGGTGCCGATTACGTCGGCATTGGAGCTATTTGGGCAACCAATACCAAACAACTGACGAGCCCCATCCTTGGTGTCCGGGGAATTGGGCCCTTGCTCAGTGCTCTGGATGGTACCTCCGTGAAAGCCGTTGCTATCGGTATGATTCCCATTGGTCTGATGTTGGAGGTTTTGTAATCTGGATGTTAGGCGGCATCAAGTCCACCAATGCATTGAGAACCCTGCATGGGTCAGTGTCGACTACAGGACATCGACTGAACGGAGTGGCCGTCGTTTCAGAGATAGTCGCGTCTCTCGAACCGTTTAGATCTGCCCAGATACTAAAGGATGTCTATATCTCTTGGTCCACCGCAAGCGACACTCAGGCCGTACCGGTCACTCCCTACACTGTCGAGTCGATTAAAGCTGGTGTGGTTGACCTGATGCGAGTTATAAAGGAGACTGGTCCTCTCATCCATCAGGTAGCGCTCTTTATAATAACTTGCTTCCATCGCGCCTTACTGCTCTTAGATCACGAATGTGGTCGTGACCAACCAATCTGCCAATGCCACTCTAGCTCTGGGTGCAAGCCCCATCATGGCTACAGCACCGGAAGAGATGTATGATCTCAGCCGTGCCCTCAGCGCACTGCTAATTAACTTCGGCACTGTAAAAGATAAAGAAGCCATGTTACTCGCCGGACAATTTGTCAATGAAGAGAAGAAACCGGTTATATTTGATCCCGTTGGGGTGGGAGCGACGCAGTTCCGTCGCAAGACTGCTGGTGAGTTGCTGAACTCTTGGCAAGCTAGCGTCATCAAGGGAAACGCCGGGGAGCTGGCTGCGCTGGCTGATTCGAAAGAGGTCTGTGCATAACCGTGTTCCCCTCTGAATTGTTACATTTTAAAATGTTGACATGGCGCCTTGATGGCTTCTCAGGTGCAAGCTAGAGGCGTTGACAGCGTCGGTTCTGGGTTCGCTGATCCGGCCACATTCGTCAGAAACCTGGCAAAAAAGGAACGTGAGTTGTCCCAGTGCGCAGTTCCGTTGCTGCAAACCACTGTTGGAATCGTTAGGATGTGTCGTTGCTCTCACTGGGGTGACTGATTGGGTGTCGGACGGTACAACGGTGGTCAAACTTGGGAATGGGCACAGGCTCCTTGGTGACATCACAGGGTCCGGATGTCTAGTTGGTACCTGCGTCGCAACATTTTGTGCCGGCGCTTGGGCGCGGGCGAAGAACGAAAATGCCGGAGGAAAGCTTGTGAAAGGCGACATGTTGCTAGGCGCGGTTGGAGGGTGAGACCATAGTAATGTTGTGGATATCTTGGAGCTGATCTAAAATTTCCAAAGTATCCTGGCACTCACAATTGCAGGGGAGCGTGCTGCGTTGCGGCCCGACGTGCACGGTTCAGGAACCTTCTTACCGGCGCTCATTGATGAATTGTATAATTTGACACCGGAGACGGTGGTGGAGTGGGGCCAAGTATATGTGGTGGTTAACGACACCGAAGAGTAGGTCCGCGGAAACATCCAACGTATCATATTTATACATAAGGAACTGCGCATCATTGTAAACCCCAACTTCAAATCCATGATTTTGTCAGAACGCAGCGATGGGTCTTGTTGTCTCGTTCGGGACGTCAAGAATCTTCGGGAAGGGCATTGACAAAGTGGGTTGAAGCCAGTTCTTCTCGTCGTAGTGGGCGTAGGGAGGAGTATCAATCATGTGGAATGTATACGCATAACGGGTCTGGCTGCTCGTATTTCGCTCCGACTTGTGCAGAACATTGCCATGTATCAACACCAGGTCCCCTGCGACATCGATGAGACACATGAGTATTGACGACCACCGAGGGTCAGGGAAGCCCACCTGGTTCGCATGCCTCCAATATATATTGTCCCTCAGAAGTACACGTTTCGGCCGCCACTTTAGTTGTAGCGTCGGTGTCCGACTCTGGAGGGACTGAGGGAGAGATTTGTTCAAACCCAGTCCCGCCCCCAGGAAGGCGGACGAAACGCTTCGTGATTGGTGTTGTAAGATGTGACCCGGGGAGAAAAGACAGTGCTCCGTTGGTTGGTGTGCATCGTTCCAAAGGTATCCAGAACCCCAGGGCAGTGGGAGGGGAGGTGTACTGCAGCAATGATACATTGTCCGTAAGAATGATGAAGGAAGCAGTGAAAGCGACGCACAAGAAAAGTTCTTTAGGTTGACCCGGCCGTGCAGCGCCATGTGAGAGGATATAAGTTTAAATTATCTACCCTACTCACGAATCATTGTGCTCAGGGACTAAGCTAAGAGTAAGCAAACAATGACACAGCAAAGATTCAAGGATAATTACCAGCACCTCCAATTAGCGGCTGCTTGAAGATGACCATCGACTGAAGGGCTTCAGGTTACCACATCTACGTCAACATTGGCCTCGGAATTCGAGAGGATATCTGGCTCACCAACAGGATCGTGATGGAACCTTAGATCCCGTGCGACAGCTTTCAACTTCTCGTTCTCCAAAGTAACATTCCGGAAGACGGGATCCAGCGTATGTAGGGCTGTCCACATCCAACATAGTCAGCGATCCGTTCCCAAGGGTTACCCCACAAGCGTAGCAGTGCACCGTGCCCGATCTTGTTGACCACTTTCGTCTTGTCTCTTGTAAGTTGGCCATTCTCATCCACAGCGTCCTCCTCTAGGAAGTAACGGATCTTGTCACCCGAATTGAGGAAGTAGTCGTCACCAACGTGGTTCTTGTCTGACGTGGTGAACTTGGTCTTGTCGGCGAGTTATCATGCACGAGCGTCATTAATCCTGGGCTGGGAGAGAAGAATTACTGTTGGATACTTACAAGCGGATGATCTTCTAGGCTGAATTCCTCCAACAGGATCTTCGATCGCTGAAGGAGAGGCGAGACTTGATCTTGTGAAAGAAAGCTCGGAATACGGATGTAACTGCCAGCGACCGTCACATAACTCCTTCGACATCTCGAGTGAAGCACGATCGACCCACCCATCTTGATAAAACTGAGGAGTGGAGGAATCCGTGAGTATGCAGGTTGGAGTAACGCAACGATTTGTATTTCGGCATAGAATAACTTCTACTCTTACCTGATCTACCTGCCCCTGGGTCAGATATTCAAGTCCTCCTTGTACCATGGTGATGATATTGCAGATCTTGGATCAGTACTCAGTCTCGACTGAGCTCAGTGAGATGACGATAGCACTCGGATCCGGACAGGGTTAGCAGCTTCGCATGCAGATAATAAAGATAAATAAATAGCTCCCGAAAAAAGCAATGACTACATCCGGAAGTCCTAGCTGAGGACACGATGAGGTGACATCGCCGTCATCTCAAGGTCTGTGAAAACGACGTGACCGGAAGAAACGAGCATGTCCATGGGTTCGACATCTGAACATCTACGCGCAAGGGAAGAAAGATTGGATAGATATATTACCAATGCATACTACGAAATTGTAGTATTGCGTTGGATTGACTTGCCACTGATAGGTCCATATCGTCCGAGCTTGTAATCATTCATCATCGTTTGAGCAAGGTGGATGAGATATGGATCTTCTGCCCTCAGATCCTACGATGGATGCGTTGTGAATAGAGCCTTATCAAAGGAGCCGCATAGTGTTCCTTCCATGACTTCTTGATAATGCTATGTAGACATTGGAGGGTGTTAAACCGAAATTTACCTTTTTTCCGATGCTGAGTTGACCAAAACACATGCATGTTCGATGGTTTGACCTTGTGATCGAAAAAAAATATCAGTGAATGCACATACTGGAGTAAGAGGTAGCTGTCAGATCTGCATGAGATATGGGATTTCGAGCCACATGCGGTTTTTGTAGTAAGCCTTGCAGAGCACTAGTAGGCCTCATAAACTACAATAGCGTGTACTGATCCTTGCAGCAGATCATTGATCAACCTCAAAAACAGGTCAAAGGAACACAGAAATAATCGTCAAGCACAAGCACCAAGCAAGGTCCCAGGGGGTAACAGCCGCACCCTAGCAGTAATGTTACGGTGTAAGCCTGGGGAGTGGCACACTACAGTGAGAGCGCGTATGATAAAATAAACACAATCCTTTTTCTGTCGCAGAAAATCATACTGTACATCATGTAGACCCACATGGAGACAAACAGAAGCTAGGGAGAGGATGAAACCGAAGCACCCTCAGACCTCCGCCGGGTCCGCCGCGCCATCGTCGACGTCAATGTTCTCTCCATTTGTTAGCCGTTGGATGAGATGATCAATCTTGGCTTTGTGTATCCGGTGGTGCTCCTGCCATCCCTTCCATGGGTGATGAGGGTGCTATATAAATAACGACCAGTTAGTTTGTGCACCACTACAAGTCAAGGAACCAACACTTACGAGTCTTCCGAACGCTTGGAAGATCTTATCCGATGTGCCCTCAGGCTTCGTGGAGAAATACTGGGCTAGAAGGATATCGTCTGAGCGGGAGTACCGCATCTTCTTTTCGGGTGGGTGAGGTAAGGGGTCGTCCCCATCTGTTCTATTCAGTTCGTGTTTGTGGCGACGCCAAAACTTCATCCATGATGCGCGAGAATGGTGAGGTGCCTATGCGAAGTGAAGACAATCAGCGACGTGGCGTGCACTATTGAGTTGATTGCTTACCTTTGTGGCAACGTCCTTCCAGAATGCTACCATGTCAAAGCGATCCTGGGACCTACAAGGGAAAAAGTCAGCCCACCAATTCAGGGACTACCCGCAACTCGCCACATACTTCCTATATTCCATGAATCGCACCAAAAACGTCACGTCCTCGTCCGTAAACGCGACCCCTTTACCAGTCGTACTCCTGAACAATGCCCGCGGAGGAGTCGGGGACCGGTTACGCGGTTGGTTGCCCTCTTGTTGTAACCGTTGCTGGGCCGCAGCAATGATTCCCGGACCAGTACCAACGTTCAGTTGCTGCTCCACTTCGGCTGGTTCCTGCTCTCCATCTTCTTGAGGGGTCGCTGAATCCCCAAGGTCCATGGAGTAGCCACCAAGCCTGATCTGGTGTTTGTTACAGTAACGTCGCCAAGAATAGAATCTGCGCAGGGAAGACGTCAATTAGCGAGGAAAGAGTGAAAAAGAAGCCATTGTGCTCACGTATGATGCGGAGCCTAGCGGCGGAAGGTAGATGAATGACATCAGCTATCATTTGGTAGTAGGTCCACTGACACTTCGCTAAACCGAACTACGTACCTTTACAGCTATCCTCTCACATATCTCTCTCAAACTATGTGTGATAATGATGTTTGATTTCAGTTTTTTTCCCGTAGAGAATACGGAGCACGAACCTGAGTACCAATCCCTGCTCTTGACAGTAATCAATATATCTCTTGAGGTATAGTACATCATCCGAAGTGAAGAGATTCCCTCCGTATGTGCTCTTGATTACGCGGGTGGGAGGTGTGGGAGATCGAGCGGGCGGATTTCTTCGATTAAGGACCAGCGTTGAGGGTGGCGCAGCGGGAGTTCCCTGCGAGATACCTTAGATATGAACTGTATAATGAGAATGAAATTATGTAGAGGCTTGCCTGGTTCCGAGTTCGCTTCCGACCACGAGATTTCTCGGTAGCGGCATTGTCAGCCGGCGCACTGGATGGGCCTGCAGTCGCAGGACCCGCCTCCGGCATAAAAGGCGGACCTTGCTCGTAAGGCTGCTCGTACTGCACAACATAATCAGTTATCGACCATGTGCACCTTTCATTCCCCAACTCACTGTTGTGGGATCGTAAGGGTAATCACCAGGAGGTGCACTCGCCCAATCCGGTTGATCATCTCTGTACCTGTAGTCATACGCAGGTCCACTCGGCCCGCCTACCATGTGAGGAGGCGGAGGTTGTTCAAAATCAGTTACCCACGGGCCATCCCGATATGGTTGTGGAGGACGGGGCAGCATCCCGGGCGGCGGCTGGGGAGGCGCGATGTGCGTCTGTTGTGGTGCGATGGCGTTAGGAGCCTGCCACGATTGGGGTGGAGCTGCTGTAGGGGGCTGCATGCCTCGAGGGGGTGGATGCATTGGGTGGCCGTAGACGGGGTAACCGTATGGGGCTTGCGGCGGGTGGACGAGGGGGTCAGTCGGACCGATCGGAGTCATCGCTGAGGCGATAGGTTGCATGGATGTAACAGGGATTGACGGGCCGGCGCGGGTTGGATCATTCTGGGAAGGGACGATAGCTGGTGGATTGACTCTTCGAGCAGGTCAGAGGATGATATTATATGGGACGGAAGGGACTGACTTTTCGGTGCCTGCAACCTTACACCCAGCCCAATTGTTCTGAAAGGTCTGGAGTGCACCAACGCGGATACACTCATGTACCCAGCGGTAGTGGAGAACGACTTTGCCCTTTTTTCCAGCATACTGGCGGTATAGATTTTGACCAGACTCCTTGTGAGGATCAACTGCAAGGAAGGAGGATGTGAGTGTGAATTTAAATGTGAGCATGATCGATCTGCACTTGCCCAGAATGTACGGAGTGCCGCTATAGCCAGGCGAGACGGCGCCGCCATGTTTCTAAAGAGCTAGATTAGAGATGGCGGGACGAAGGATGTAGATGCTAGGTACAGGCACTTACAGTGATCAGTTCTACAAGGGCCTCCCTATCGTCGACATCTTTCTCGATGTAAACTGTGAGGGGGGTGCCCATCATGGGCTCGAGAAATAGGTCGGCATCATGGGCATCGTTGGATGGAGAAGAATCATTCTGGGTATTCCTGAGTTGAACAGGGTGCTCGTGTTGAGTGCGTCTGTTAGAACGGGCTGGTGCCATGGGTCTCAGCCAGGAGTGGTTTTTGATGTGCAGTATGTAATGATAGGACAGTGGTGGTTGGAGTCCTTGCATACAGTCGGAGTAAGGCGGAGTGTCAGAAGGCTCATGTCGGACTTTAAATTATTCGTACTCTTATTGGCGTCACTGCCACTGTAGGTGACCGGTGACCAGGCATCAATACTACTCTCGTATTTACTGTAAGTCAAGCTTCATCGATGCCATTGGCCTGCGAGACAGTTAACTCACGCTTTTCCATCCTTAACCATTCCGAGTGTATCATCTCCGCGGTACAGGAGGTCACGGAATCACCAGCATGAGTGATTCATGCGGAGTACTCTGAGTACTGCTGACAGCCTGCTGTTCCATGAATCTAGGTTCCCCATCAATATAAGTATCATGCGTCGATCAAAAGCAATTGTTCCTGGTGGTGAGCCGACTTACTGTAATGTCGTGTAACTCGTACCTTGACCTGAAGAATGTTCTGCAGTATCACCATTTTTCGATCAAAAATGCATGCCGAATCTGCAAGTCGGTAACTGTAGGTTGGAGCTTCTAAATGACAAGTAGGACATGGACCTATATACATAATGGTGCCGGTCGAAAGTCGCAGCTTTCTTCGATCTTCGTGACTATGTCAGTCACCGCATAGTCAAGTGAATGACTTCATGTGTGGACGAAGAACGGATATTCCATATATAATGGCAAGCTCCTGCTCGATGATCAAAGATTTCGCGATTCTGGTACTTATCTCCACGCTTCGCGCCATTTACCACGCGAAATGTATTAACATGGGACTGATGTATCCTCTAGACCGTCATCTGCATCGATGGTTCAGTAGACTCGTTGATCAGTGACGCGCCTTTTCAAGTTAGGATGTGCCAGAATGCAGGCCAGCTGGCATGAAAAGATCCGTGCGTCTGCGAGTATAGATCGCGCGATATGTGTGGATGTAACTCGAGTTAACAGAAAGTCCATAGACAGTCATTGCTCAAGCGTGGCCAGATCAATCAATTGTCGAAACCGGAGCACCTAGTGTGGACGTAGTTGCGTTGTGTGGAACAGTGCTTGTGGAACGCAAGCGCCCTGCGCCTCAAGAATATTAATTAATTAATGTGGGTATTGTTTTGGGATAGGACAATGAAGTAAATAAGAAAAAAGATAATAGATGTTGTGTATTGTTTGTGTACATCAACAGGGCTGGGTCGGAGCGTAAAAATGTATTATCTATGTAGGTCGTTGGTGAAGCGAGTTTCCCGCCATTCACCCGCCAACAGAAGATACGCATTCAAGGGTCCTCAGTCTTTCCCAAATCTTTCCCCATCCTCGACTTTCCTGACATCTATTCCCCCGACATAACCCTTCTTTCTCTTACGCCATCATGGCGAACGTTGCCGGCCGTAAAAAGTCAATCGCCTCAAACCCCGGCCTTGTAATCGAAACACCAGTCGCTAACAACAACATCCTCAATAAAGCTGCATCTGCATCTACTTCCCTCTACCAGCAATGTTCTGCTCTACGCGCCCGTCTCATGCGCATTCCCAACTTTTCTCATTTCTTCATCCTCTCTTCTCCCAATGGCAACCTCCGCCAGTCGACCGATCCCGTAACACAGCTTTGGGATTGCTTCACCCTTGGAATTCCCCTTTGCTTCCTTTTCAACCTCTTACCTCCTCCAATTCTTCCAATTGCCGAGATAAGCACAGACGCGGCGACATTCGATGTCACCAACGAGAAGGAGAAGAAACGCGCTATTGTCAAGTTCGCCATGAGACTCACTGAAATTGAAAATTGCGAAAGATTTACAGTTTCTGATTTGTGGGACCGTCACTCCACAGATGGTTTGGTCAAGGTGCGTACCCCCGACATTGGTATACATGCGCTCTCATAAACATCGTGTACTGTAGGTTGTCAGCACTGTGACTACCCTTGTCGACCTATTACCACCCGATATGTTCGAGCCAGCTCCACTCTCGCCCCCACTGCTTGCATCCCAGGAATCGATAGACTCTCTTTTCAACGATATACCACATTCCGCAGCTCCGCCGAATGCGCAGGACGCTGCCCGTAACAATATCATCAGGGAGATGGTAGAAACCGAACGCAAATACGTGCAGGATTTGGAGGTCATGCAGGTCAGCACTCCACGCATTGAGTTGGCCTTTCTTGCTGACTTCTGGAACAGAAGTACGCGACCGCACTGTCGCAAAGTAATACCATCGACCAGGATACCATCCATCTGCTTTTCCCTGGCTTAAACAAACTACTCAACTTTCAGAGAAAGTTCCTCATCCGCTTGGAGAGCACCGCAGAGATGCCATGGAAGGACCAACGCTGGGGCCTTCATTTCCTGGAGAACGTAAGCACAATCCTGGTTTCTTTTTTTGGTTCTGTAATATGTACTCAATCTGGGGCTTTCATTGTCTCTCCACTGTGGTCTTCCATTCCATCCACGACTCCGTTCGTGATCATGGTCCGTTTTGGGAACAATAGGAGGACGAGTTTGCGGTCTACGAACCCTACTGTGCCAATTACACCAACGCGGCGGATATCATGCTCAAGGAGGAACAGAACTTGTCGGTATGTATAACATTCTTTTTGTTCCTGTGTGTTGGCTGTCCAGCTAGCTCATCTCTGAGCTCCATACGTGAGCCAGTGATGTGATGACGGTAGACTCCCAAAAATAGTAATTCTCATGTGCTAATCCTTTTGGGGGTTTTAGGTGCACAACAATCTGATCAACGCCAAATCGGAGCTACCTGCATTTCTAATCAAGCCAGTCCAAAGAATCTGCAAATATCCCCTACTCCTTGACGTGAGCGCTTTATTGCAATTTTATCGCCTTACTGACTACGATTTCCTCTCTCTCTGCAGTCTTTAATTAAGGCATCCTCCCCCGCCGATTACCCACACTATGAGGGGCTCCAAGCTGGGTCCGCCGCAGCCAAGCGTATAACAGACAAGATTAACGAAGCCCAGCGCCGCGCCGAGAATAACCAGACTGTGAAAAACCTCGAAGGCCGCGTGAAAGATTGGAAAGGCCATCATTTATCCAATTTTGGCAACCTCCTACTCGACGATATCTTCACAGTCACAAAGTCGGAAGTGGACC
Organism: Paxillus ammoniavirescens; assembly: GCA_014904835.1. Lineage (NCBI taxonomy): Eukaryota > Fungi > Basidiomycota > Agaricomycetes > Boletales > Paxillaceae > Paxillus > Paxillus ammoniavirescens. Next base: position 330,673 of record MU120902.1, read on the forward strand.
GGGAGTATCATGTGTTCCTCTTTGAGAAGATCATCTTGTGTTGCAAGGAGGCATTGCAGCCGCCCCCGAACGGCAAGAGGGGAGGCAAGAGTAATTCAATCTTGAAGAAGCAGCCTACCACTCCAGCTACGCCTGTCCCCGGAGTACCCAGCAAGAAGAAAGACACGCCACTCCTCCTCAAGGGCCGCATATTCTTAAACAATGTCACTCAGGCTGTCGCAAGCTCTCCCAGAAACTCGATTGGTGCGTATGCGAGCACTTTGATTCGCTCGCCTCTCACCGATTTCACTCCAGGTCCCTCCACAGTAAACCCATACTCTCTTGCTGTCTGGTGGAGGGGTGACGACGATTTGGAATACTTTACTCTCCGATGCCGTTCGGAAGAACAGCTGAAGCAGTGGGAGACCCAGATCAATCGGCTCATCAAGGAAGTAGCCAGTCGGAGAGCTTCCGAACGTAGCATTTCGCAATTCGTTGCACACAACAGCCACGCTTCTATACCTACATCTATCACCCAACGATCCCCCCTTCCTTATGCCCACGATAGGGCGTCTTCGTCGATGTCACATGCGCACTATGTGAATAGCCTCCCGTCTCATCCCGCTAGCGGCCGTTATCGCTCGAGCCCGTACTCCAGTGAGGAGCAGTTCTCTGTCGCCTCGTCATCTGGATCATATTCTAGTGGATACCATGGATACATTTCCGCTGACGGGTTCGAGTTCGACTTGGACGACGAGTACGAGGATTACCCACCATCTGGTAGCATACCACCGTCAGGGCGGGGTACGCCTCTAGGCGCGCACCGCGTGAATGGACAAGGCATGCATACGGAGCGCGATTCCTATGGCGGGTATGACCGTCCACGAGCTCGAACAGAAGATACCAATGGCCAGGTTTACACTCAATGGAGATCGACCAACGGAATTATGCCACCTCCCCCAGGTGCCGCCGCTGTTATTGCACCACCGTACCGCCCACAACCGTCGCGCATGAGCTCCACTGCTAGTGCCGTTACGGACGCTAGCTTTGGCCCTGGCCCTCGACCGCCGCGAATGCCACTGCATAATCAAATGAGCTCCCAGAAGCTCAAGGCTGCATATGATCTAGGTGACATGAGGAGTACTACACCTTCTCCCTCCGTCAATGGCGCACCCATGGCCATGCCCCTTAGTCGATCTAGGAGTGCAAGTCAGCCAAGCGCATATGTCCCAAAAACAATGCCTCCTCCCGTCCCTGACACAACGTGGTCGCACCGTTCGCAAAGTTCAACAATAGAGAGCAAGCGTGGCAGTGGCTCAAGCCAGTCCACCCGCGGCTCATCTCAGGAGTCGCCGAATAGTTCATCGCCAATCACCCCTTTTGGCTCCAGCGAATCATCACTTGGAGGCTCAGGGCTGCGGCCGTCAAGGTCGCAGACGTTCGAGGGCATGACTTCCAATGGCTCCCACCTTGGTCTCTCTCCGCCTGTGAAAGTCAAGGTCCACTTCCACGACGATATTTTTGTTATCCAAGTGCCTCGGGCTACAGAATTCAGTGACCTTGTGGACAAAGTTGGAAAGAAGATTCGCCTGTGTGGTCCCCGCCGAGGTGACAGCCCATTGCGAGTCAAATACAAGGACGAGGATGGTGACCTGATATCCCTTGGTTCTACGGAAGATGTACAGATGGCCTTCGAGTCGTTCCGTCCTGGTGGACAGGTCACTCTCTACGTCACATAGCATTCTTGTTCTCCCTTCCCCTTCCCCTCCCTCTCCCCCTCTGCATTTGCATTTTCACCCTACCCTCACGATCCGCCATGTTTCACTCACCCTCGCTTTTGGAACTCTCATCACACCACACTCGTTTGTTTGCTTTTTTCTCTTCTGTATCACTGGCGTGACCACTCCCCACATTCGTTGTCCTCTGTTCCTTCGCCCTTTCCTAAGCTTTCTGACCCTCTTTTTTTTTGATCCCGGAGTCTATCGAGTCCGTCGTTGCCACACCATTCGGAATTTTCAAATATCTATGCACGTTCCTCCATCCACGTCGCTCGTCGGGTTTTGACGGTGCCATTGGGCACACATCTAAAGAGTGGAACATCGGTCATGTGTAACTCTTATTAGAATACTGCACTCATTCGCTAGGTCCCAATATATTATGTTTCATCGCATCTACTTCGTTGCTCTACAAACACCTGCATCGACCATCTATAGTTTGTGATTTAATAGGTTCTTATACAGCTCGTCTGCTGCTACATAGATTCTACAAGGCGTCAGGAGATATGTCTCCCAGCGAATGTAAATCCATGGCACTGAAGGCACTGTACAAGGAACGAGTATCATCTCCGTGCTCGGATTGCACGTCGATTGTTTCCTGGATTGCATAAGTACATTGTAATGGGTCACTAGAGCTGCACTCACGTCAAAGTAGTGGTTCATCAAACTGCGGGGAGCTGTAGTGAAATTGTCAGTAAACTTCATGGGTTAGCTCAGTAATCAACCATACTTCGTGGTGTCTTGGGCAACCGACAGGTCACCCCGCTCTGCAAAATATGATAGGCGACCAGACCAGACCTGGCGAGAGCGCGAAACCGTCAGAAAATACGTCGAGCTCATCTTCGAGCATTCCTCACCATCCTGTCTGATGTGACGCTCCCAGCCCTCGGCCATTATCTGCGTGGAAAAACTGACGAAATGATCTGCGTCAGCTATCGCAAGACAGGGAAGAGGGGACCTCTTACTTCGTAAAACCAAACGTAATCTCGGAAATGAGGATCTCCGTCTAATTTTGGGTTTCCACCGTTGGTGGCTCTTCTGCCTTCGATGTCGCGCCCAAAGATGTGGATGATACGGTGTTGAATCTCTTCTGCGACTTCAACAAGGTTCATGTACTCTCCACTGCCAGTAGGACATTCAACCTGTAGGTCGTCACCATAGTACTGATAGAACCGTTGGAGACTTTCAATCAGCAAGAAATTAACAGCGAGCCCTGAGTGCAGTGTGAGTGGTAAAAACTGGGGTTCACTGTGACCTTACAAATTGGCCCTCGCCAGTTAGAGTTCCCGCCGAACATCCCTGAGCGCGAATCACCAGGCCAGTAGCCAACTTCATGCCACTGTCCGTGGACGTGCATCCCCCAGGGCTTATCCTTGTGCAACTTAGATAACCTTCGTATCGCATGAGTAAATATCGCAAGGTGATACAGGGATCTCGCGTACGATCGAATGCCGTATTCGCTGAGGAATTCGTTCTCATCAAGCATCTTTTCTAAAATGCGTACCAGACGCTCCTTGCTGGCAAGAGCGAGGAGCCGACGCTCACCCCTTCCACCGGCTACAAGATGCTCAGACCAGGATAGGGCAAAAGATGAAGAAAAGTTGACACCTTTCATGTTAGCCATATTCCGGGCCGAGACCTCGGGTCTGTTATCAATAAACCATTCCACACGCTTCTTAAAGCCCGGGAATCGGTTCAGCACAGCGGGTTCCAGGACGAGAGTTGCGTAGAGTGGAATGAGGCCAACAAGGCTGCGCACGGGAAGCTGGGTTGAATTCCCGGGTGAGAATTGGATGACGTCGTAGTACATTCCATCTTCCTCGCTCCAAAGGCTCTGTTCGTTGTCTCCTGACATGTACGTCATCGCATCGGCGATGAAGATGAAGTGCTGGGCGAGGATAACCGTCAGAATTGAAATGCATGAGTTGTGGGGACATTCAACTGACCTCAAAGAATTTGGAGGCAATGTCTTCGTACACTGGGTTATGCTTTGCGAGCTCGAGTGCCATGTTTAACCTAGATAATCGTCAAGCCAGCGCGTGTAAGGTCTTCATCAGCATGAACTTACATGTTCAAGCAATAGAATGCCATCCAAGCTGTCCCGTCTGCCTGACGCAAGCTGCCACCTGTTGGCAACGGCTCAGACCGATTGAAGACACCAATGTTGTCGAGTCCAAGGAAGCCCCCTTCGAAGACATTGTGTCCGCCGGAATCCTTTCGGTTTACCCACCTGCGCCAAACCTCGTGTGAGCAGCTGATCTCGTCACAAAATACATTCAACAAACCAAGTGAAGTTAAGCAATAACTTCTGGAATACTCTTTCCAAAAACGGGATGTCCTCCTTACCCGTGAGCTTCCGTTCTATCTTGAAGACTCTGAATGTAGCCCTAGAATCTTTTAGTCAACTGTCTGAGCCAATACAGTCATTCTCACCAAGCATGAACAGGCGGATTGACATCCGAGAAGTTCCACTCATATGCCGGCATCTGTCCGTCCGGTTTCATGTACCACTCTCTGGTAAGCAAATCTAGCTGCTTCTTGGCAAAGGCGGGATCAACGACCGCGAGGGGTATGCAATGAAATGCAGTGTCCCAGGCAGCGAAAAATGGGTATTCCCACCTAGAACAGCGTCCGGTCAGGCAGTGTACAATGAAACGATATAAGTACTCACTTGTCGGGCATGGAAAGTATATCGTCGATGTGCATGTGGCGCCAATCCTTACGCAATAGTTCAGTCAAAACCGCCTGTCGAGCGGGAAGACATACCTTGTTACGGATGTACTTTCGCGCAGGAGGTGGTGGTGGCTGACCCGGGTCACCCTCGATCCACTCCTTCTGTATGAAGTGATAGTATTGCTTTGTCCACAACATCCCCCCGAGGGCCTGCCTCATGATTTGCCTGAAATCGTCGCTAATCGGTCCTAGGACGAGTGAGTTGTAGAACTCGTCTGCCTCTTCACGTCGCTCCTCGATCACGTCATCAAATGCACCCTCGTCTCCCGGGTTCGGAACCTTCGATGGGGACTGCGGGGTCAGCTTCATGCGGACGACGGCGCATCCACCGTTGGCAGGGACGTCCCGGAAAACGTAATGGGTAGCAGACTTCGTGCCTCGTTTGGAAGGATTGACGAAATGTGAGTGCTGTGGAGCTGGAGCACATCCTGCCGTTGATCCGTCTGTCCGGGGAGTGGTCGGGCGCTCTTCTCCTCTAGAGCCGGACTGCTCCTGGCCAGAAGCAGGAAGCCGACGGAACGGGATAATGTGGTCATGGAATGCGTCCTTGACATGCGGTGACGTATTTTGACCCCCGTACAGACGGCGGAAGTTCGTGTCGTTCTCCGTAAAAAGGAGTTCAGGTTGGATGACGGCATTCTCATCCGCAATAAAGGCCCCCTGCGCGTTTACGGGGGGTGGCGATGGTAAGCAATACATAAAGTACTTCTCCATCGTAGGGTGTTTTATCTTGATGTATTGAATGTCATTCTCCGTCACTGAACCAGCCAGAGACGGCATCGGAGGCTTGACAGCGGGCCAAGACCATGTGTTGCGGAACCACAATTGGGGAATGACATGGAGTGTCGCAGGCTCTGGCCCGCGATTGTAGGCCGTGATGCGAACATAGATGTCATCTGGATCATCTTCGTCTTTTGCGTACTTGAACTCTTTTATCAGACGAGTCGTCCCAAAGAAAAGCGTCACACCTACCTCCATGAAAACGTCCCAGTAGCGGTTGTCGTCAAATGCGTCCGAGTCCAAGATCTCGTACTCTGCCACGTCCCGATCTCTATGGACATTCTCTGTCACGAGCTCTTCGTAGGGGTACTTCCGTTGCGGGTACTTATATAAAAATTTCATGTAGGAGTGAGAGGGAGTGGAGTCTAGGTAGTAGTAGAGTTCCTTGACATCTTCGCCATGATTGCCTTGATGACCTGTGACGCCAAAGAGACGTTCTTTCAATATGGGATCCTTGCCATTCCATAGGGATAGCGAAAAACATAGTCGTTGGTGGTTGTCTGAGATACCGCCAATGCCGTCTTCGCCCCAGCGATAAGCGCGAGACCGTGCGTGTTCGTGGGGAAAATGACTCCAGGCGTCACCGTCTTCAGAATAGTCCTCACGGACCGTTGCCTGTAGATGCCCAAGGAATATGAGGGAAAGCGCACGATGCCTGCCTACAAGTTGTGCCTACCCATTGTCGATCGCTGAGGTATGGTCCCCATCGTTTCCAATGACGTTGTCGCGCCTCATCTTGTTTTAAACGGTATCTCTCCGCCCCTTGATAGTCGGCGCCCAATCTGTCTGCTAAACGTTGGCGATGGTTGTTGGGGACAGCATCATCTGTTCCGGTTGCACCACGTGGGCTTGACTTTGAGGACTTCGGAGGAGGTTCAGGCTTTGATGTGGCCACTGGTCTTGGGATGTGGATGGTGAGACCCGGGGGATCGCGAGGATCGACGTCGTTTGGCGTAGGTTTATTGGACTCATCACCACCTCTGAAGAGTTTTTCCTGTATCGCTTTAACAGCGGCTGAAGCCATGAAAAGGGGAGGGAGGGGGAAAACGAATCTACGAAGTTGGTGCTGCACCGCTGGCTTTATATTTTTCTTGTTACTCTTCTCAGAACCTGCCTGACGTCATCTAGCCTTCATGCAAACGATGGCTTCCCGGCGTTGACATTGCACACAGTCGGTTTCTGCCATCGAATTTTAAAACCAAGACTACAGAGAGAAGGGGTATGCCTTGTAGTGTACCAGTGCGAATTCGAAAGTGAGCGAACACCTTGAGAATGACGAGAGAAGCCAGATTGGCGTAGAGAAGATGAAAAATTAATGTTAAACCTCCAAAACTTATAAACGTGAGATGTGGTGACCCGCCTGCAGATCGTATAGCAGTTAGATAGTCCATTATGTGAGATGAAGCGAATATATGGTCCATTTGTACCTCCTTTTCCATCCGGCCTCGACGAAGGCATTCTCACCAGCTCGACTCGCCAGCCGCCAACAATACGCTCTGCGTCCAGTTATCTTTCCCGAGTTCATCGTCCTCAAGAAGGGAGATATCCAGGTGGCGGAAAGAATCTTCTTTACTTGTCTCTAATGGCGGGCTTGTTTGGTCATGTAGTGTATTGGGTCTCATCGATACCTGCGAATTCTTCGCACCCTTGGCAATATCTCCACCGGAAGTCGCAAGGACGTCCTCAACATCTTCGATACCTAATGCAAGCGAGATTGAGGACTCGTCGATCGCCGTGTTCAATACTGGCGGATAGCTGAACCGGGACGACTGCGGAGCTGTGACCATTGAATCTGGAGAAGACTCTGACGCAGATGACCACCGTGAAGGTCCCTCCTGGTGCGTCGACAAGGAGCTGGCCCCAACTGATGGGGACTGCGTGGAGGGCGACGACATGGGTGACGCAGAACGTTTGGCGAACAGTAGATGCAGCGAAGGCTTCTTGAGTCGCTTCGCCCGAGAAGCTAATGAAGCAGATGGCACTTCGGCCGAGATGGAAGAGGAAACCGACATCGAAGGTGTGGATTTACGATGTGTGAGCGGACTCCGTGGTACGGTGTCCCCCGTTGCCGGGAACTGGAACTGAGCTTGCAACGCCGATCGCCTGGGCCTCAAAATTGGGATGGGGAGAGCGATTGGTTCCGCAATGACAGGGGAATGTGGAGAGTTGGACGATTGTGGCTCGCCGCAGTCATCCATAAATGGCAAAGGTTTCACCAAGTGAATAGGTGACCCCGATGATACCGCCGACAGAGAATCAGTGGAACACGATAACGAAGGGGGAGAATAAGGGTTGGTCAACCTGAAGGTCACAGATGTTGGAGTAACTGGACGACCGCCTTGTGATAGGTGAGATACCGAAGAGCTATCATCGGTCGTACTGAATGATGATGACGTCTCATACGAATCAATTGGAACACAAGGGATCGTGTCTTTACTGAGACGCGGTCTTGATGGCACGGGAACAGAGACGGGAGGGGTTGGAATATCTGGAATATTGACCGGGCTACTGACCGCCACAAGTTCAGGCGGCTGAACGGGATCTTCAACTGGAACATCGGGCAGGGGGCGAACAAGGCGCTTGCTTTCGTTTGACGACTTCGGGCACGAGGTGCTCTTGTCGGCACCAGCGGGAAGTCCATTGTCACTCTGAGCCTCTGAGCGCTCGACAGGCGACTGATGAGCATCTTCCGTGATTGCAGTAAGCGTTTGGGCTTCCCTGGAGGGTTGAACACCTTTCCAGATGTCCACACTTTCGCACAACGCCTGTAGCAGCGAAGGATTCATGCTCAAACTGGGACACAAGACGAGTAGCAGGTTGCTGAGTGGCATCCTCGTCTCTGAACTCCTCTTGGCGGTGTGGTTAATTACCTCTGTCACCGTCAAGAGCAGATCGCGATTCTCCTGCGGGAGACGAACAATGAGAGACGAGAGAGCTTTACGAAGCGAATCCGATGGCGGATGAGCTCCCCCGAAGTTTGGCATGCTGAGCGTCGAGAGTGATGGAGGTTTCCGAAGACCAGGAAGAATATTCTTGGGAGTCGGTGGTGGTGGGTCCTGGGCGTTATTCGTCAACCGCTCTGAAGCCATGGCGGCATCAAAGTAAGGCATTAAATGATTCGTCAATATGGGCTCAGGCACTAGATGAGACATACATCAGTAGCACGCGAGCCTAGCAACAGATGCACACTCACACTCCCGCAAGTAGGCTTTGAATATGGAGGCAACTGCGTGAGGGTCCAGATCCCCTGGATTAGATTGCACAATGTCAAAATCGGCCCCTGTGAAACGCGAGAACACGATAATCAATCCTGAGATGCTCTAATTGCCGGAAGGTTTTGCACTTACCGGTGTCAAACTCGGTGCGTAGCTTGGCTACATGGGATGAGCGGCCACTTACACTGTACAATGTATCATGAGCATCAGTGAGCTAGGAAACTATAGCACTATGCTTCGCACCGGAATAACCCTTGCTCTTGAACCCCCCAAGCAAGAATGTGCTGCGCGCATCTAACGACCACAGCAGGTACGTATCGGCTATCCAAAGGTGGTGAAGGTTCACTCTGCTGGAGGTGCTCTGAGCTCCTCGACTCTTCGCTGTCGCCACCACGTCCTAAAGAGCGCATAGGGATCAGAGTGCGAACGGAATCGATGGCAGTGTCTCTGACACAGCTTCTCAGGTCTCTTCCGAAGACCAAACCGCCCGCGAGGCCGACCCCAGTGGGCGATATACGGACAGGACCTCGGAGGCGTTTGCCGAGCTGTGGCCCCTCGTGGTCTGATAACGACGACCCCGTGGAACTGACGGATGGTGACTGAGGATTGTGCCGGCTCTTCTTGCCATGCTCGTGATGAGTAGACTCAGAGTGACTTGACCCTGCACGAGATGGTGGTCCCACACGACCAGTGGAAAAGGTGGATGGTGGCATGCCCACAGGCGACGCGAGAGGACTAGGAGACGCACTTCTCGAACCCCAAACTCGGCCCATCTTTTCAACAGCACGTCTGGCAAGCCCAGCAGCTGGAGCAAAGCCCGACGTCATGCTAATGGCAGTTTGACGGAACGATGGTGGGGTAGAGTTAGGCTGAGGTACTAATGGAACTCTTCGTGAGGGCTGTGGCAGGTCTGGCAGAGTTCGGTCGACACGAGACAAAGGCGAATTTGATCTCAAGTTCACGGAATGCATGAAATTAGCAGGTAGAGGCACTCCAGCAGGTCGTGTGGCATTCAAAGGCAAGGAAGAGAATGTAGCTGCAGCCGTCTCTCTGGTGACGAGGCGCTCTCGTTGCCGCTCCTCCGACACTGATCTGGGAAGAGGTGATATCGCGTCTAGGCTCAAGGACATATTGGCGGTAGCGGGTGCAGAGACCATCAACGACAGGGGGGGTCCGAGATTCAGAGACTGGGATCTCCTGTCTCTAACTCGAAGGGATGGTACTGGAGATGCAAGACGACCCGGAGATGCGGAACGGGCGAGGGGTTGCCCTTCTTCAACCTCTTCTGGCGTGATGTACTCTGCATCCGTAAGGAGCGCACTCAGGCGCTTGTTCACAGGCACGACGGTATGCGTGGATTGCAGGGACTCCGCCAGTGACACAGGGCGAGGCGTTCTGCTGCCCAAGCCGGGTCGGATCGTGTGGTGGCTCAAAGTGGAGTCACTTTTCCTCCGGATCTCCTTAGCTTCCAACCGCTCAGGATCCTTCCTTTCGTTTTCCTTCAATGTGATATGCTCGGCATGTTCATCGCTCCTCCGCATGTAGTCCAATGCAGGCCCAATGGGACTGGATGTTGTCATGACGGAGACACGTTTGTCGACATTTGTGTTGACTGGTGTAAGGCACGAGGACGGAAGGCTGAGTTGTGGAGTGTGCTTTGGTGGAGGGGGCGGTGGTGGGAGGCTCAAGCCACTCATTGCAGGGGATGCTGGCGCTGACCCGCTAGGTTTCTTGCTGAAGACGTGTTGCGCCAGTTGGAGGGTGAGCTGTTTTGCACCTATGTGACGCGGGGTGGTATTCGTCGACCCGTATGTTGAATCGTCACTTTGGGGCTCTTTCCCATGACTAATCTTCGGTGAGGACGCAGTTGAAGAAGTTACAACATCCGACTTTTTCCGGCGCCCCACAAAAGCGCGTTTGAACCGACTCCCAGTGTTCAACGCCGCGCCTCCCAAAGAAGAGGGAGCCGATGAAGGCGGGAACGTCGTGGTGACCTGAGGCCGGCTAACAACCTGACCCATTGAAGCTGTAGGAGGGGAAGAGCGAGGGGGGTGGCTGGAAGCAGGCCCACCAAAGATATTCTTGAGCGTGGTAGAAGGGGCTGAAGCGAATTGATCGGAAGTAGTGATATCAGACTGAGAGGATGTAGAGGGAGGCGCTGCAGGTAGCAGCATGGATGAAGCAGCTGATGAAGAGAACGAGGACGACAGCGAGACCTGAGATGTGGAAAATGATTGCTTGTTCTGGACCACCTGGTGATCCTGAGTAGAATGGTGGCTTGCAAGCATGGAGAAAGGCTAGATGTATCGAGCCAAATAGGATATGAATTCGAGGATCACCTGAGATAGATGATTACGGTTCTACGACGGACGAAAGAGGTAAAGTTAGCATAATTATACCAACGTAAGATTTTGGATGGAATGCAATGCGGTAACAGCGAGGCTGCGAACGTGGAGCGCCAACTGTCTCTAGGGGCAGATAATGATAGCAACTCACCCCATGCAGATTCCAGCACCAACGAAGTGGACCAAATTCAAGATGGGACGGTAAAACTTGATGATCAGCTAAGACCACCGACTAGTTTCGCTGAATTCTTTGGGTAGCACCTGGCAACCGAAGATAGATAGGTAGGATGACGTGCAAAAGGCGCTGCTCGTCGTGTGGGACGCTGCTCGAGGTGCAACGACAAGGTGCCCTCAGTGAGGCTGCCTTGATTTGAAAGTGTGACAATTTTAGGAACAACACAACCAAATTATTTGTTGTTTGTACAGCTCTGTAGAGGAGACTAGTAACCATCCGTCCCGCCGCCACTGCATCAACTCGTTTGCACAGGCTCTACGGTACATAGTCGTTGTAGTCCCACCCTAGCTTATAGCTCTGATCTCGGCTCACTGCTAGCACGATACGGCTTACTAAAGCCCATACGGCTGACGACAGCCCTTCCGGCTCAGCGCGTTGCTTTCGCGCGCGCAATTCCTACTTCACCAGGTTCGTCTTGGGATCCGGCCGTGGTTTCGCTACCTACGCCCAGCAGGTTTCGCATCTCATGCTCCTGCACAACCACTTAAACCACCCATGAAATTATATTGCTGTACAAGGTGTGAATTCATAGGTGCCGATAGCATGTACACGTGTCTATCGATGTCTCGGGCAAACGCAGAGTCACATTCTCATCATCACGGAGTAATGAGAAGCTCTTTCACCAGTTCGTAAGTGAAAAAAGACGTCGCTATACTCGGCGCCACCTTGACTGTGTGCATCGTCACCCGTCAGTACAGCATTTCCTTGCTTTCACGCAGATAAACACTCACTTAGATTGGGCCATATTCCGCGGTACAGGCCCCGCAGCCCCTCAGTTCGAATGATTGTCGTCAATGCATCAATAGCTCCGCTGTATTTGTATCCCAACCCTCCCGATGTCATGCCCACGACTTGCATCTTTCGCCTCAGCACGTCGAAAGGGAATGTCAGTGTCTGCGAGATTGATCCTGTACAGGATAAAAATAAGCACCGGCATAGTAACATTAGCCAAACAATACTCACCAGCTAGCGCACCGCATATTAGTTTTCTCGTGACACTGCTTTTACCTGGGGGCGTTATGATGCCACGCAAAGCCTCGTAGGTTGCAAAATTGATCCCTACGTACGGAGCTACTCCCATTGCTGTTGCAGTAAGGCCACGGTACAATCCAAGAACACCACCTTCCTCGCGCATGACTTTGAGGGTCATCCCAAGCATGGATAATTCAGCTTTCGAATACACGGCCCGAGGGGCGGAACTCGAGGCGTGACAGGTGGAAGCCAGGATCTGCTTCACACCATGGATGGAGGTAGGGGCAGGAGAAGCCGCCGGAGATGACTGGCTATGTACCGATATACTCGCTGTTGCTATGGATAATCGGGAACGCACGAGGTCCAGGGGATATGTAGAACCTAATATCAATTCAGCCACATGAGGGGATGGGAAATTGACACGCCAGCGCACAGACTGATGTTATCCCAGCCAGGGCACCACTGACCAATCGCGTTAGGGTATCGAGTTCCTTGGAGCCATTTCTAGTAAAAAGCTATCCGCATGGTTAACAAGAAGGTAAACAGTCAAGGGTTGGCTTACTCTCTTTAGCTGTTCGTATGTTGTGAACTGGACGGCACTATAAGGCACAATCCTCAGGCAGTTGATGCCGTTTCCACGCATGTAACCTTTGAAGCCTTCTTCATTCCACATTCGTACAAGACTTCGCCAAACTCCCTTGTACTGGCCATCAGAGCCACGCGGTTGAACTTGTCTAAAACGTTTGTTGAATCCGTCATCGGAATGGAAAGAGGGGGGCTGGCTGAATCATGCAAGACTCACTGGATGATCTTGAGCCTTTCTAGTGGACTCACGATAGTTCGGGATGTGGCACCTGCGATGCCACCAGCGATAAAGTAGCAAGCTATATCGGGTGACCAGAAGCCGTTTCTTGTTGTGTTGGTCTCACCCATGGAGCTAACTTGAATACCAAAGTCCTTTAGTTTCGGACTGAGAGGTTGGAAATTTTGGCAAGCCGAGGAGTGGGCATAAAACGTGAGATTAAAGATATAACAATTAGGGTATATGAACTGGTGTAGCGAATGGACCGGTAAATCAGAGCAACAAGCTCAGCCTGGAACGAATTAGTAGTATGATTGGGATGAGCTTGAGACGTGATGGTACTACTGCGGTACATTTGTTGAAGAAAAACTTCATACATACGCCACGGGCAAGCTCCGATTTTATATGCCGAGAACCTGCCATAACAGACTCTTGATACGCCGCCTCTGAGCATCGTATATATCGGACGAATGCTGATGGAATCCTTCCTCAACGATGCTCGATGAAAGGTCCCACACGCTCCTCCAGGCTGATCCTATGAGGATATACCGTGCTAAGAGGGATGCCGTGCACCTGGCCGTCACCTCCAAGTACACCATCCTTGGATTCATATCCTCGGGAACGTATGGCAGAGTCTACAAAGCTCAGAGCGTTGACTCCGATAGCGTCATGTATGCAATCAAAAAATTCAAACCTGACAAGGAAGGAGATGTCGTGACCTACACTGGGATCAGTCAAAGTGCAATCAGAGAGATTGCAGTGAGTTTCACCTCCTTCTATGGGTTCGATGCTCAACTTGCAATGTCAGCTCAACAGGGAGATATCTCATGAAAATGTCGTTTCCCTGAAAGAGGTCATCCTAGAAGATAAATCTATCTATATGGTCTTCGACTATGCTGAACACGACTTTCTTGTATGTCCCATATGGCAAGAAACAGGACACTACCATTTCTTATCTGATGTGTTACTCACAGCAAGTCATTCACCACTACTCTCAAACCCTGCGCATCCAAATCCAGTCCCAGGTCCTCAAGTCATTAATATATCAACTTCTAAATGGCCTCGTCTACCTACACTCGACACATATCCTTCACCGTGACCTCAAGCCAGCCAACATACTTATCACCGCCTCAGGAGTCGTCAAAATTGGGGACCTTGGCCTCGCTCGTCTCATATACCAGCCTCTTCAACCCCTTTTTGCGGGAGACAAGATCGTTGTCACAATATGGTATCGTGCTCCTGAGCTACTCATGGGTGCAAAACATTACAACAAGGCCATTGACTGCTGGGCTGTCGGCTGTGTGTTTGCAGAGCTTGCAAGTTTGCGTCCAATTTTCAAAGGCGAAGAGGCAAAGTTGGACTCGAAAAAGAATGTCCCATTCCAAAGGGATCAGCTTCTCAAAATCTTTGAGGTGCTTGGCACACCAGACGGTAACGAGCAATTCCCATATCTACACACCACCTTTTGTTTAATGAAAAATTCACATCGTGAAGACAAGGACTGGCCTGGTGTTCGAGACATGCCGGAATATCAAAACATGAAAAGACTCGATCCGTGCGTGAATACATCAGCAGTTCAGTTACCCATGCTGACCCTCTGACCCTGCTCAAGATATCAAAATCGTCTTGCAGAGTGGTGCCAGTCACGCATTCGGTCGCAACAAGGGCACGACCTGCTCCGCCAGCTATTTGCATATGACCCTGACAAACGATTGATGGCAAAAGAGGCTTTGATGCACAGGTGGTTCCAGGAAGACCCTCGACCTACCTGGAAGTCAGTCGCTATAACGCCCTTCATTTTCACTCCTGCCCCTGTGATGCTAATTCAGGCCTGACCTTTTTTTTAAATATACCGTTGACAGTGTGTTTCAATACGTGCCAACCCACCAACTTCCGCCTCAACGACGGATTACACAGGATGAGGCGCCGTCCATGATGGGTGTACCTGCACCAACACAACCTCAAACACAACCGCAAGTTCCAGCAGCACACATACATGCTCAAGGGCAACATTTGTCGCAGCAATCCCAACAATCAAAGCCTGGTAGCACCACGAGTTTTGCGAGTGTTAGTGCTGGTGCTGGACCTACACAGGGTTATCCCACTGGTCAAGGCGGGACATCCAGGAAAAAAGCTAGAATAGCGTAACGAATGACGGTTACCACGTTCTCGTGGTCACATTCAACACAAGTTGTGCCGTATATATTTGATTTTCGAAAACGCAACGCATGCGCAAGTAGTTGGGGACCAATCACGTAAAATATATTTATGCTTGAAGCTTGACAATCCCTAGGAGGACTCCTCAACTTTGAAGGACAAAACTCCAATCCGCTTCTCCGATGACAGTATTGAATGCAGTGACCGCACGGTTGAATATTCCTGGATCGTATATGGTTCCGTCATGGTCACCTCCAGGCTCTGGGCCGATACACAGCTATCGAGAGGACATATGGAAGGAAACCCAAGGAATAATAGAGCAAGGAGGCGTGACAGGTGGAGCATACATCGTTAAGCCAGGTCTGTAAACCCACAGAAGTCTTCGACCCTATCCCAACATAAGTTAATGCACAAACTTCACTAAAATTTTCACGGTGTGTTTGGAGCGGCACCACGACTTTCCTGCTGACCAAATCCTGAGGTATTATCTCAGTAATCTGTAGGCCAACTGATACAAATTACGTACCCCCTCGTTCTCCACGCCCACGCCCGCGACCTCGGCCCCTTCCGCGATTTTCACCATCGCCACCGCTGCGCCAGTCGCCATCCGAACGACTACCGCGATAACCTGGCGCATAACTAAGGACAAGAAGTCGTAAGATCACAAAGAATCACTGACCTCGGTCACCACCTCGATCGCCACCTCGATCGCCACCTCGGTTGCCACCTCGGAAGCCACCCCGCTCCCCTCCGCGGTGGAAGCCACCCCTCTCACCACGGAAGCCTCCGCGCATGCCCCCACGGTCACCACGGTAGCCTCTGCCACGTCCACGACCTCCACGAGTGGAGGGAATGAACCCATCAGCTTCGGTCTGTGGTGCAGCTACTGAAGCATGTCCGTTCACTGGTGGTGATGACGGCAGGTTCACTTCGATGGTTTGAACAGTGGGTGTCGCAGATCCAGATGGTGCGAAGCTAGCCTGAAGGTTGGCAATTGAGGGAAGTCCACCCTCTTCGTCAGCTTCAGCCCAGTCAATCGGCTGAGTTGAGATGGGCTGTCACGGACAGTGAGTCAAAGTACTCAACGACGATCTAGAAACACTGACTTCGGCAGGCTCAGCAGGAGCGTCCTCAAGACCGTTAAGCTGTTCCTCCGGAACGTCGTCAGGTTCTGCATCAGCTTTTTCCACCCATTCAGCAGTATGCTCGAATGTCGATGTCTCCAGTTCGCTCGCTTGCATGAAGTGAAAGCTGCCAGAGACGCTCAACGTCCCTGGAACACCAGCTACGGGATCATCAATGGCAACCACCTCTGCTTCAACTGCCGGCTCGGCTGGCAGAGGGGTTGGGTCCCGTGGTGGGTCACGGAATGACTGCACGATGTCTGATAGTCGGGTATCTGAGGCAGGAATTAGTTGCTTGTCCGACCTCATTGTTGTGCGATAACTTACATGATACACCCTGCAGTTCACCCTCACCAGACAACAGCCCAGAGAGGACAGCCCGACTAGTATCATTCTCCTCGCCGAGAAGGGCGTCACATGCTGTGAAAATAGCCGATGCTTCCGTGTCGTTGAGGTCAAGCACCACGGGGAGAGCGCCACCAGTTGCAAGCACCGAACGTAAACGAAGGAGTGTCAGTACTGACGAGGTTCTCGAAGCGTAGAAAGCCTGCCAAAGCACCCTATGATGAGTACCCACATGCAAAACTCGGCACCATGACAAGTCTTACCTTAGTCGAAGCAATGGCCTCTGAAAGCCTGAGGGCCTCTGCGCGTTCGATGTCCACGCGTTTCGTTGCTTGTTCACGGGCCATCTCAGCTTCGTGAACCTGGGTAGTGTGGTGTTAATTAGTCATTTACAACAAATCTAATTTGTTCACACCTCAATTGCTTTCTTGACTTCTTCAAGTTCTTTCTGGACAGCTTCAAGGGAGGCGAGGGTCTTGATCGAACGTTTTTGGTCGTCGTTGAGTTTTTCGTAGTCGGTTGACGCGTAACTTGCGACACGGGACTGCAGGGCACATGAGTGTGACCACCTTAGTAGCGCCAGCACTCGACTGGTGCAAAGGACAGTAAAAGAAACGTACGATCTTTTTATTCAACGCCCGCATCCGCTTTTGCAAGACCTCGATGACGGGGCTGGTTTTCGGGTTGACTTCGTCGTATGTAGGAGCCTCAGAGGCCGCGACGAGCTCGGGAGCAACAACCTCCTCCTTCACATCGTTTTCTTCAGGAGCTCGCTCGATGAGATCCGGAGACGTGGCATCGGGTATCACCACAGAACCCTCTGCAGGTGACTCTGGGGTTTTGTTTTTGCTGCCTGTCTTGCGCTTTTTCCTTTGAGATTTGGAAGGAGTGATCGAAGGTGGAGCACCAGGTACGAGGCGCGCAGCAGGTCCAGTTTCAACCATAGCAAAAGAATTATGCTTCTGGAAAGAAGATAAAGGTGTTTTGAAGTTGGCAGAGAAGGTACTGGAGTTATTATGAGCAAGTTAAAGGGACAAGAGAGGAAGGGCTCGGGCAAGCAGGGTGAAATTTCAAGTTCCCACGACTACTTACACCAACAAACAGTCTACCCAAACTCAGGCTGTACTCCGTAGATTATCTTTACTAGATAAGCCTCGTCCGTAACGTCCATTCAATTCATAATGGCTTCCACTGCCGACTTCAGCACTAACAGGCATTCTGCTCCCGAAACCATCTCGCCTGTCCGCCATGCAGATCTGTCCTTTACCGATGGCAATATCGTAATTCTCGCCGACTCCAACTACTTCCTAGTGCATCAAGGACTCCTGGCTCGGCATTCACAGGTGCTCGGACATCTCATCAAATGCATGGACCCTACCCCACTCATTGAAGGTCGCCCAGTCCTACCTTTGCCCGAACCATCAGACAGCATCGCATGCTTCTTACAAGTACTATATGATGGCACGTCAGTAGATTCGTTCATACCTCTCGCGTGTACCTTGACATTCACCAGCTCCTTCCTGACGTATGATGAACCGGGATTTGCCACTGTTGCAAGCCTCCTCCGTGTCTTGACCACCTACGAGGTCCGGCGTATCCGACATGATATCTTAGATGTTCTTACAGCCTCCTGGCCTACGACCCTGGCTCAGTGGGAGTCGCGTGAATGCAGCGTGACGAGCCCAAACGGTGTATATTCTCCACGCCCTAGCTTACCCCATCCAATGTTTGTTCGTCTCTATATTGATCCCAGAGACTTATTATGATATTACCCCTGACGCGTAGAGAGGTCATCAAGTTAGCTCGAGACATTGACGCCCCATTCCTCTTACCGTCCGCCATGTACGATCTTTCTCGTTGCAACCCTAGCGATGCTGCAACAGGTATTTTCAAACCCAAAGTCGGCGCCTACATCAGACTGGACGAACGCGATCTCATGTGTGTACTCCGTGGACGCGAACATGCCTCTCGCTACTTTTCCACTTTCATCGTGAACGAACTGGAAGGAAGAGCCCCCTCGACCTTGTGCCTCCGTCGGAACGAAACAAGTCCCTTAGCAGAACGTGCTTGTCAAATGGCTTTCGAGGGCATTGCCTTCGAGCTCCTTCGGGACATCAACGGAATCATCAACCACCGCACCTCGGACCCTCTATATGCGATCACGGACGCCGAATTGATGCAGACAAGGGAGGGCGCTTCTGAAGACAGTCCATCCTTCATGCGGACATGCGAGATATGCCGCACAGAATTCGCCTCCGCAGTTCTTTCAGCAAAAGAAGACTTTTGGCGGAAGCTTCCTGGCTGGTTTGGTGTAGACGTGCCCGAGTGGGGTTAAGCATCAGATGAAAGTTTAAGATCTTCCTGTTTCCATTACGGTATCCCCAGTCGGCTTCTTGACCAAATTAAATGATTGTTCCCCTCCTCCAATTTCTTGACTTTGACAATGGGTATCCTCTCGCACGTGACACTCTGACGCGTCTGAAGGTGACAGTCACGACGCGTGCGCCGCGTAGCTCGAAATTTTGAGACTGAGTAGTCTTTCAAATCTCACCTGCTACCTCTGATATCACCAGTGTATCCACACTACACAGTACACGATCTGGAGTCTGAAGAAGGCATGGCAGCCAAGCTTGATACATCCGAATCATCGCAACCTTGGGGCCACCATGACTATGACCCAGGGTCAATCGATAACGCTTCGGAGATGAACGTAGAAGAAGCAGAGGAGGGGCAGGATATGTTACTGTATGTCTTTGTAGTTTTTTAAAAATTCGTGGGTCTCACTGGGAATCAGGAGTCATCGGACTAGCGAGACAATAAAACGAATTGAAGATCTTACACTCACCATCCTCGAGGCAATTGTGGAGTCGCTCAAAAAGCCCGGCAAGAATCCAGAGAGGACATCACCCGCTGCTGAGACCAAGCCGGATCTATCAAAGTACGGCAAGGTTGAGATTCAAATCGCGAACCGACGAAAGGAGGTCCCATCCGAAGGGTAAGTATGATTCGTTTACCTTGTAGTTGATAGTGAATTTGCATTTGTAGTTGCGCTACCCGTATTCTCCGCTTCCCCGCACAAAGCAGGAGCCCAAGCTCAAAGCAGATAGGTAAGCAAGGATATTGTCGTCCATACCGCAGCTTTGACGATTTAGTTACTCACCAGCTCAATTACTTCGAGTGATGAACTTTGCACACCAAGCTCTTGAAGAGGATCTCCCACTCACTAAACGGTGGGGGGTTGTTACTGCCTATCAAAGTCAATGAGCATTCATGCGATATTTTAGGGACATGTACTATAAAGATGTCGCGCTATTCAACTCGCAGAAGACGGTGGATAAGGCACGTACACGCAATGGAATCTCGTGGCACTCTGATCCCGACAGGCACAGCTCGTGGACGATCTCGCGGCAACCTTGGAACTCGATAGGGCTGCCCTGAATATTGTAACTAGCCCACCGGTAGTTGCTTGTGTTGCTGAGCATATATGTAGCGTGCCACCTCGAAAGGCCTTATCAGTGGTAGTGGTTTGATCATTCACCTGTTTGACGGCCATGTTCTGCGGGTGAACGATTCCGAGGTATGCCTTGCCTATCACACGTCGCTCATCACCTATTGTGCTGAAAAAAATACCAGGGTACACTAATTCCTGCCGGAGAGGATATCGAACGGTTCGAAGTTGAGGGGAACGTTGCATGGGTTCTCGTTGTCGAAAAAGAGGTGATTTCTGATTGTACAGAGCTGACTGATAACGATCAGCAAAATATTCTATCAATATCAAGGCGGTCTTCCAAACTTTGTGCCGTGTACAGTTCACAGGTCATCCTGCATTGCCAGGATGTGGTTTGATTATCACGGTACTGTTTGACCACACGGTCTTTACAGAGTTAATTCATTCTCGTTTCCAGGGGAAAGGTTATCCAGACCTAGCGACTCGCCAACTCGTGAGGACTCTGTCGGACAACCTCCCCGACCGGTAAGGGGTCGTGATATCACTTTGAAAACTTCTCAACCCCCGCCAGCGTACCAATAGTTGCGCTCGTGGATGGAGACGCATACGGTCTTGACATACTTTCCGTCTACAAATACGGTAGCCAGAGCCTGCAACACGAGAATGCAAAACTTGCCGCACACCGGATTCAATGGCTGGGTATCAAAACCTCCGAGCTCTCAGAGTAAGTCGGTAGACGACCTGCTGCTTCCTAACTGGGACATGGTTTACAGCCTCGGTATCCATTTCGATGCACTGATTCCTATCACGAGGCACGACGAGAAAAAGGTGCGTTGTGTGCGACTTCTCGCTGGATAGCTCACCTTATTGTTATCGCAAGGCAATGGCGATGTTGCAACGTTGCGCACGCAGTTTACCTGTGGAGTGGAGGCACGAGGTTTCAGCAACTGCAGGACATCATCTGACTCACTTTTACATACAGGAAGGAACTCATGCATATATTGCACACCAGACGGAAGACCGAGATAGAGATTTTGACGAGTACTGGACTAAGTTGTCAGAATCCCGAGGGCCTTCAAGGAACATCTTCCCTTGTGCATTATCTGTGCCACAAGATTTCTCATGCTGTGGAGATGTCTACATAATTATTCATGGCTGTATAAAAGGGATGAAACATTGTGGCAGCTATTGACGATATTGACACATAGCTGGCAGACTAGTTTGAGCTATGGCACTCAACAATTTAACAACAAATACCGAAGATTAGTCCATATATAGCGTCCAAGATCCACATCAAGAGCCGCCAAAAAACGGTATCACTGAACGTCTTGTCTCATTAAGAGTTGTAACTTGGCGGAGGATCGATATTTTCTATGCGAGCTTCAAGACTTTCCTTCCGATGATCCAGCTCCAGTTGTTTCTGATGGAGAAGCAAGTCTGTGTGAAGCGCAGATGCTCGCCTCTCAGAACCGGACGTAGCGGCCGATATATAGGTAGAAGCACCGTCCGATATCGGGGTCTGAGAGGATGTAGCAGATGCAACGGCGGCACCGAGCGAAACAGACCGCGCAGGAGCCGTATAAGGATCGTGAGGATTTGGGAGAGGAACGCCCGGGGCGATGTCGGAGGTTTGAGTCTCGGATGCGGGTGACAAGGAACTGTAGCGTTGCCACGCGGATACAGGATAAGATTCGCGCTGAGCAGTCTCGCTGAGCAGGGGGGCAGTGCTCGAGACTGCGGAAGACGGTAGGTCTTGAACTTGGTCGGAAGTTAAGGGTTGTGATTCGTTCGTATCAAGCCGGGGTGCGGGGGGGAGGTTTCGCTGACCTGATAACGGAGAGGTAGCTCGTGAAACGGGAGGAACATAGCGCTGGACTTCGGCTGACATGGGGCCAGGTACATAATTTTCGGCCCGCTGTTTAGCCTTCCGGGCTCTCCTTTTGCAGAAACAATATAGGACAGCAAGAAATATTGCCCCAAAAACTGCATTCATGTTGGCGGAGCGCAAGGGACTCATGTGCTGAAAAACTTACGGACACCAAACGCAATTCCAGCCCGAGCGCTAGCACTGAGTGAACTGCCACTGTTCGTGCACGAACCATTTGAACCATCGCTATCACCAGACCCACAAGACCCGATGTTGTTATTCCCGCTCGAAGATAAGCTAGAGCTCGCATGTCCAGTGGTGAGGGAGGTGGTCGTGCTGGGGTGGGAGGTGGTCGTGCTAGAGTAGGAGGTGGTGGTGGAACTGTCGTGCTTGTCCGAGGAGGTCGAACTCCTGGTCATGCTCGAACTATTATTGTCTCCCCCGTCACCATCATCGTCACCATCTCCTCCATTGCTAGGGGTACTCGGATTACTGGGATTGGAGGGATTGCTTGGGTTGGAGGGATCGTCTCTAGCGTTGATACCTCGGCTACTCATTGTTAGGTAAACAAGAATCAATGAACTCGAGGCGACTCACTCTGCCTTCCTGAGGGCACCACCTCTGACACTAGGCGGCTGGACAGCCACGGCGAATGCGAGTGCAGGCAGTAGAGGTGTCATATCGATCTGGAGGGCCAACAGCCTCGAATAATGGGAAACGAGTCCAATGAGTGTGGGTGGATCAAGTGGGCAAGGAAAGACAAAGGGATTTCGGACTTGTACGCAGCAAGGAAGGGTCACACAGCCTGAACCGAATTAGCTCAGCCAAGCAACACCTTGCAATGAGAAAGTGTGGTAATTGCAGGTCATGGCAGAAGCTGCAGGTGGTGACTCGCGAGTGTAATTCCGCTCAATCGCCGCTGTCCAAGTAGTATCGGTGAGATATTGTTAAAGTAGTATTAATATTATAATACTTAGCTCGAGCTCTGCTCCGCAAGTCACTTACAGTACTAGTAACGGTGTTGTATGCTGTCCAGCACTATAGGTCGACAAACTTAAGTGCACACTAAAATTGGAAATGTGGCGTGATTTCTGAGAGTGTTTTGGAAAATGAGAATTGATGGCGGCCCGCCGCGCACAGACCATACGCACCCAGCACATGTACCACAGAGAGGTTGAGCTCAACGTCAGTAACAATGACCAGCAATGCCGCCGGGTTTCCGAAATGGCAATACATTCCAAATAAGAACACATTCCGATCTGCCCCCTCTGACGAACACGGTGAGCTTGGGTTTCGTATAAATTAAAAGGAAAAATGCTCAATAGTTAACTAGTGAAGATCGCTGCCCAGTACAATGTTGAGTAGGGTTGTAGGGTTGTATCGATGAGTACTGAGTCGAGGCATCTCTTCAGCTGCCTTTTTGGAAACCGTCAAAAGCTGCAGTGCTCATTCTGAGAGCGCGGGCTCTCACATATAGACACCATCCCCCTGACTACCGTTGGCCGTGTGACCGTCCAAGGCGGGAAGTCCGACATTATGGTGTCGATCCCATTTTTAAAAGCTGGGGACATCGCTGCTCATTGTCTGCGACGATGACCTCAACACCTGCAATCGGTGCTGCAAAACGCACAAATACAAATAAATCTGGCACACCACGATTGCACAGCCACAGACGCGAGCGCGATGAATGCACGTGATGCACGCGACGCGTTCAGATGATCTGGCGGAGTTCTAATTACTGCACCCGCTATAACGCGACGGGTTTCACCACGACAAGACTTGGATCAGTCTACTTCGCTTGACAACGTTCGCGACGACGTTGCAGCAGCTCTGGTCTCTTTGACATAGTCCAAATACATTCATAGCATTTAATATCCCTTCCTCGGTTTCACTGGTCGCCAAGATGCAAACCCGCTCGTCACAAAATACCGTCCTTGGCAAACGAGCACACCACGCAGAAGCACAGGCTGCATCCGCCTCAGAGGTCTCCGCGAGCTCACAGCCTCTACTCACCCCAGAAATTACCCCCAAAACCAAGCGCGCTCGTACATCTTTCCCCATTCTTGACGGTGACTCCAACAAGGAAAACGTTCCCCCATTCCGCACTGAGAGTTCCGTGGATGCCGCTCCACAAAGTCCCTCTTCGGCAAGGTCTCTTAGGCGCACGAGCACAGAAATTGCCAGCCCGCCATGTCATCGCGCAAGTATGTGACCTTGTTTGCATTGTATTTCTCCGCTGACTGGAACGTACAGGTGCAAGACGGCATGCATCTGTGTCCAATGTTCAGGGGCTGCCGAAGACCCCCGCATCGTCAATGTCTGCGCTGGTATTGTCAACACCTCCCCCAACCCCACCAGTCGCACTTCTTCCTATATATGCTCGTGCTCGTGCGCTTCTTAGAGCCACATGCAACAGCAATTCCCCCATCGCTGGGAGAACTGCTGAACGTGATACCATCGCAAATTTTATCGCGTCTACGCGGGAACGCAATTGTTGCGATGACTCACTCAAGTCGTCTCTGTTCATCTCTGGTACACCTGGTACTGGTAAGACGGCGCTGGTGAACTCTGTCTTAGCTGGCATCGGGTATTGTGATGATCTCGACGTGATAACCATCAACTGCGTGGCCGTCCACAACGTGGATGCTCTTTGGGAACGCCTCTGTGAACATATCGAGAGTGTAAGATCTGTCAAGAGCACCAGAAACAGCAAGGCAAAGGGCAAGCAACTCTTAAACCAGCTGTTAACATCATCGGAGCGAAGATGGTACTCTTCTCCTTGGTCCCATTCAATACAACGCTGACCTGACCGTTACAGTCTCGTGGTTCTCGACGAACTGGATCATATTGCCAACTCTGGTCACGCCTTATCTGCAGTCTTCTCGCTTGCCCGCAAATATTCGCCCGCTCTTCGCATCATCGGCATAGCAAACACCCATACACTCACCGCGTCGGCAAGCATACCTAGTGACGAAACAGCTGATGTCTTGACCCTCCACTTCGGCGCGTACACCTCTTCCCAGTTGCTCCAAGTTTTACAAGCACGCCTGTCACCGCTCTATGAGGCTGATGATTCCCCGGAATCTCAGGAGAAAGTGAAGAATTTCTTGCCAATTGGTCCGTTAACCCTGCTGTCCAAGAAAGTCGCCTCCCAGACCGGTGACGTCAGGATGCTCTTTGAGGTCCTGCGAGGTGCGATAGATCTCGCCGTGTCGTCCTCTACGACAGCCTTAGAGGAGAATCCTCTTGCTGCCCCGGTGCCTGCTATCACACCAAATTATATCTTATCCGCGCTCAAGGCTTACTTGCCTTCCACCAGTACTGCCCGATGCAATTCTTCTGCTGCTGCCTGCGCTTCCTCATTCGGCAACAGTGAGGTCGTCATAAAAATTCGGAACCTTGGCTTACAACCGAGATTGGTGCTGCTTGTTATCGTCCTCGCATCCAGGAGGATGGAAGCTGCTCTTTCCTTGTCATCCACTTCGCATTCTCCCACCAAGACCCCCACGAAACGCACCAGCTCGAGTTCAAAACTTGGGGTGCTTGAGCTTGCCCAACTCCACACGTACTACGCCACGATCCTTGACCGCTCCGAAAATGGAATTTTCACTCCAGTGTCTCGCAGCGAGTTCTCGGATCTGATAAGTGTGTTGGAGACGTTGGGACTAGTGTCTTCCTCTATGTCTTCCTCATCAATCGCGTCTCCTTCGAAATCAGGTCGTCGTGGTTTTGGTCGGTCACCGTCCTTTGGAGCTTTGGGCAAGGGTTCTGTTGCTGCCCAAGATATCAAAATCGATAGCTCGATTCGTGTTGATGAAGTGCTACGCGGATTGGGCTTGGGCATACCGACAGAAAATACGGATCCACGAGCGGAGGAAGTCAGGGCTATCTGGATTAAAGAGAATAGACGGATTTCCAGAGATGTCAAGGCATCCCTGCCATCTGGACAGGACCAGGACCAGGACCATATCCTAGAGGAGGCCTTCGAAGGTTAAAGTTCCACCTTGGGGTAGACATAGACAAACTGTACGAGTATCATATTATGTAGTTACTTCACACCTTCCGCATTTCCGTTTAATTTTCACCTTTCGGTTATGGGACCAGACTACTATGCGACGGATGTAATACAACCATGCCTGTGACGAAACCAATGCTTTTCGTCCAGTCGCCATTATGAATCACAAGCTCTCCTTCCACCAGTTGGTCAGGTTTATGCGTGTCAGAAATTGTCGAAGGGTATAGACGCCTCCTGGAGGCATCCGGTGTTCGCCTTCGACATCTGTAGCGAGTTGATCTGGATGCTGAGCACATTTTGCGTGTTTCTCTAGCATGACCTCCAACACCTTCGTCTGTGTGGAAAACGTATCAACAATAAGTCCAACCATCACGCAAGTTCAACGGACCAACGTGGACACCTTCTTGCGGAAAGAAGCATACAGCACCTCAAGCGCAGGTGACGCTTGGTACTCTTTGAACCGGCCATCTTTCAGATCACCTACCAGAACACAGAACTCGAGGACGACCTCCAACGTGTTTCGTAAAAGGTCTCCAGCAGTCCTTTGATACGACCTTAGCAGGCAGGCGCTAAGGATATCGTCTAAGACCGACGAGTGGCACTCCGCCATGGCAAATACGTCCCTGAATCCGGTTGATCCATCAGGAGTCTCGCGACACGCGGCAATGCGCAAAAGAAACGCATCGAAGTTGGCTCCAATGGCAGCGTCGTATATATATGCGGATAGCGTGCTGACGAATGAATGCGTTATGAACCGAAAATGGAGGAGCAGCTTGTGAGAGGACGAGAGGGTCGGAAAAAGAGGGACGCAGTTGGCACGCGTCAGTCGGAAGACGGAGCGGATAGCACACTCGACTATACGGCGGATTGAAGATGATTTGGTAGAACCATGCCAGAAGACTCACCTCGGGTCAAGCGAAGCAAGAGCGCAAAGATCCTCTGATACTTTGACAGTATGCTGGGTGGGATCAACACTTCCAAGGGACGTGGGACCTTATAATCAAGATATAAGAAGTCTAAAGCTCTGCAGGGCGTGAGTATTTTCAATGCATAAAGGTAAATGAAGCGTACTCAATGGCTGCAATCCTATGTATCAGCAAAATTTCCTCGATCAATGGAAGAAAGGCTTACAAAGAGGATCGAGCCATCGCTCACGTCCATTACCAGCAGCAAGTTCTCGTATGGCGAAGCCCAAGGCTTCGCTTGTGACAGGGTGTAGGTTCTTTGAGCTTGGAGGAGCGTCGTGTTTTTCAGATCCATCCTCTTGCGAATCGACTATGACGGTTCGCAGGAGGAAGCTGAGCTCAGAACCACCAGGCGGCCAGGAGTCCCTGGTCACCAGGAGGGGTGCCAAACCGACGGGCCACCGACCTGTGTAGGACTGCTCCGGAGGCGTTGCGCCTGTTGACTTGTATCGCAGTAAATTGTGCATCCCCACACTCTGATCTCCTTGGCTATCTGTGTCAGAAAATAACGCAGCAATGAGTCGCGACTTGAATGAATGTGACGTCAGCAGCATGTGAGAACGGAGTAGTTTGAGGTGAGCATCTATACAAAGGAAAGAAGTCTGATCGAGGAAAACAGCCAGAAGGGCAGAGGAAAGAGAAGCAGCATGAGATTGAAGGGGAGAGAATATGAGTTCGCAAAGGAGGGATGGGCTTGGTGTGATAGTTGGTAGTGTATTTGGAAAGCTGACCATGAACTCGCGAAGGGAAACCTTGGAGTTACGCTCCGGGAAGTCTCCCTTCTGGAAGGAGCCAGGTTCCAAATCAAATATACGGAAACCTGCGAGTCCAGGATCGTGATCGCCTGTGGGACGTTCAACCGGCGAATCGTCTGAATGGGACTGAGGAACATCGCCTCTGGGATTAACCCGTATTCCGTTCCAAGTGGCGTTAACGTCGTCTTCCGACCATATCCAACCAATTTCTTTTGGAATTGGTCCAATGGTTAGGATTGGGTGATTTGGTTTAGCAGCCTCGAGAAGTTTCAGAGACTTCTGAGCCGATGGGAGGATATCTGCCAAACTGGCTGGAATGAATGTTGGGAAGGGGCCACCCGCATCGATGCTGCTTTCATCCTCGTGCCAAGAGGTATCATCTCCTTCGAACAAAGTAGTAGTGTCCATGAGTTGAATTGCCTTGCCGGTAGCGGTGCACCATTGGCCAGCTCCTCCATATGCCACTAATTCGCAGAGGTCTTGGATATATGGCTTCGAAGAGACTGTCAGGATGTATGCCACTGTAGCCGTGATATCGCGGAGAGAGCCACAGTTCATGTGCATCTCAAAGGTGTCGTATACAAGCGACAGCAGATCGACAGGAGAGTTCGGAAACCGGGAAAAATTGTTAGGGGTTGTGCCTATGCTCTGGGCTTCATGGTGAGGATGGCGAAGCCAGCTAGATGAGTCAACAGAACAGTCACCTACCCTATTGCACATCGACGCAAGGGAGGTTACGACTTGCTCTAACTCGGTGTAGTGCAACCACACTGTAGCGAGGCAGTGGACATTCGAATAACTGTTTGCGCGAAAAAGTGGCCCGCGCAATGAGTAGTCTCGAATAAACATTAGCACTGTCGAGAGACCATGCGCAAAAGCCTGTACGGTGGAATTGACATGCCCCTGTCTCAATTTCGAACCTCGTATTTCAGAAGCACAATGATTGTGATAATGTTCTCACCTTGTGCGAATGTCATGAATGAATAACTCCAGGCGTCGTACGAGAGATCCAAGGTCGAGAAAACGCTGCAAGATACTAACAGAACATTTGACAACTGAATCAGCCGTGATCACGCCGTGACCACTGACCTTTGTGACATTGTGTTGTCTTTGGCTTCAACCAACAACGTGGACGGATGTGCCTCTGATGAGCCTACTTGGACAAAGGACTGAGAGGTCATATCCCACACATGCAACGGCGACGATGTCCCCAGCACAACCAACTGGAGAGAGTTCAATAGCTCGCTCTCTGTTACTCGAACGACGTGGGAACCGGTATGAACCCTAAATCATCATTAACCCTTTAGTTTATAGTTCGATATTTCCAGGAAGCTGACTGATGTTGTACCGAGCGAAAGGTACTCCAAGGTTGTTCGGTCAGGAAGGGAGTATTCAGATTTTCTTTGACAGTGCACTTGGGAATAGTATCCCAGGATACGGTATGGTCCTACCATGCTCAATTTATACATACCAAGGTTGCAACAGAGAGAATGCTCACAAGGTCTTGAGGGTCCAGGAGGGCAGCCTCATTCCATAGCGAAAGCATTGGCGTAGCGGTGTGTGCCTGAGCCCCAGGGGGCAGTGTAGTATAGTGAGGTGACACGAGGGGGCTCAATGGGGCAGGTCTGCTCGAAATGTGTATTCCAGTTCTTCCGTTCACACATACAGTGTTGAAGATGGGATCTTGGGGCTTGTCATCCAACCGGGGTATGAAGAAATGCGGAAACAAAGGCGGCAAGGTGGGGAGCGAGAACATTTCGTCTTCTCCAGACCATTCTGTTTCGCGAACCATAGTGCAGCTCTCTGCTGCCAACAATTGAGTGACGGTTGTGGCATGCATAGAGGAGTTGTTTGGCAATGTTAAGATCAGACGGCGTTGACAAAGAATAGCAAACAGGAAGGTGTACTTACAAGTTAGCCAAGTTAAGGTAAGCAACAAGTTAAGTAGCTTCATGTACAGTGACCTGCACAAACTGTTCGCTCTTTTTTTTTGTTCTCCATGCTAGTTCTAATAGGCATTTTCCATTGAATTGCACTGAGAATCAGATAGTGAAATCTGACGCCTCTCGCTCCTATCCAGCTGTGCGCATGCACGCTTGCTGTACAGCCAGTACTGGCTAGCTGTAGACATGTAACAACGAGCTGACGGATATTTTAGTGCGGAGGTCACGGAACTGAGCGCTAAACAACGCCTTGAGCAAATCACCTTAGGCAATAGATTCGCATGCATCAATGTTGGACTTGCCTGCTGTTAAATCTCAGTACTTCACTCGATTCTTAGGTGCGAAATGCCCAAAACAACGATCTTGAGTGCCCCTGACTTGCCTCTGACGGACTATCAGATATATCATATCTAAGTGGTGAGCTCAGCGCTCAATATTCAATATCCAATGCTCAGTACTCGGTTTTCGAAGCCATTTATAAACTTGGAGGAATCAATGGAGATAATATGAGATACGCGTCACGCGTTGTTTACATATTGTTTGGGTTTAGGGATAACCCAAACACACTCAACCGTGATTAGGTCCTACTCACCACCGTGTCGTCTGTGGATCACCATCAACAGTCTATCGGTCAACTTGTCCTCACGGCCATTCGCATTCACTGACGGGTCATTACAGTGCCGTCTTGTTTTTGATCATACTTGTTGATGCCTATTACCCTCAACCGCCGTCCACTTGGCACTCGCCAGCACCTCCAGCAACCATTCGGGCACTCCCCTAAAAAATCTCGCACTTCGTCAGTTTCTATAAAGCGCCCTCGCTCTCCGGAACCTGCCGGAGACATCCTCACAGCCCAAACAAACCCCAAGCGCGTGAGAGCGACTCCTACAGAAGCAGCCCCAGTCCCTGGGCCAGATGAAGAGCGTAGAGAAAAGGAGCAGAGGCGGCAAGCACGCGAAGCAGCTAGAAACGAGTTTCGTTTCAAGTATACACGTGCATTCCCGTCATGGGTGTTCTACTTCGATTTAGATCAACTAGATCCCGAGACCGCAGCGCTAGGGAATTCGCTCGTATCCAGGGTCCTTCATCTTGGTGCTGTATGTCCATGTATCTTTCGCCTCGATATTATCTGAGTAGTCCTGTTTCAAACAGCGTGTCGAAGACTTCTTCTCGAACGGCATAACACACTTGATCACCAACCAACCGATGCCGACAGAAGACACCCACTCCAACAAGGAGAATGCTCATAGGCTACGAGGTTCTCTTTCGCGAGCCATTTCATTGCTCAAGAGTCCCATAAAGCTTAAAGGCCGGTGAGATCATCCCATTCGTTACATGAACATCGTACCGATATTCCAGCACATCAGTGCTGCTGAGGACGGAAGCGCCCAGAACTTTAACCTGGTCGAGAAAGCTCAAGCCTTCGACATGAAGATCTGGAACACCGCTAAACTAGACAGTATATTGGAGCGATGCGATGCGCCTGCACCCACCATGATGCCCACCAAGCATCCACAGGGGGCTCAGACTACCCCTCCTGTGTCTACGACCAATCAACGAAATCTCACTCGTTTGCTTGCATCGGAACGTCTGCACGGAACAACAACAGAACGTGATCCTACTCAGAAACGTCACGATTTCCGCTACTTTTCGAAATCAAGTTGCTTTGTTTTGGTGGAAGACGTGAAGCAGGAATTGGCCACTATACACGCCCTCGAGTATCCCATACATAAAGGTCGTGATGGAAAGGAACATGGCGCTTGGCCTGTTCTCTACTGTCACCCCAATGCCCGTGGTCCATTCATTGATTTCGATGAACGGGAACGACGACGATGGGAGAGGAGCCGGCGCGCCGAAGAAGACAAGGAAACTGAGAGGCAGCAAAGGATGGCGAGGGAGTTGAAGCAGAAGAAGCAGGCCCGGGCAAAGCTGCTGTCTTGCAAATCCGGTGATCTTCGACGATCTGTGTCGATGAACAACTTGCACCGTCAGTTCGCAAATGCAGGTGTGGAGGAACTCGCCGACCTGGACGTTGACTTCCAGGAAGTTCAGGAATCAGCCAACGCTTCTGGTTATCTGGCATCGACTGGTGCCTATATCGCCGCTTCGGGAAATAGTGTCAGGATCACATCGACAACAGGCACCACCTCCACTGCTGGTGGAGCTCTCCGAGCCCTCGAACTGCCCGCAAGCCTGCGAGGAAGGATCCAGCAACAGGTCATCACCTCTCGCAAAGTGTCCTCTCTGGCTGTTGGCAAGGGCACCACAAACCGGAAGCCTGGTACTATGGGTCCACCCGTCGGCATTCCCGAGCGTCAGAATGCACTGCTCAGAAAGAGTCGTAGCACCAACACCCTGAGATTACCCAAGCGCGACGAAGGAAGTAAACCTGGTTATTGCGAGAGCTGTAGGGTGAAATTTGAGGATTTCGAATTTGTAAGTCTTTACGCTCCATGTCACCCCCTCATAGTCACCCTCTGTCAGCATATTCGAGACCGTAAGCATCGCAAGTTCGCCATGGACGACTCCAACTACCTCCATTTGGATTTCGTCCTCAACCGCGTGCAGCGCCGCACTCGACAGGAATATGAAGAGCAAGAGCAACAGTATTCAGCTAGACACGAAGAGCACATAAGTTCTGGTATTCCTGAGGCATACTTCTCGCCATCACCTCCCCTAATAGCCGAAGCTGAGGATGAAGCCGCATGGGACGATGAAATGGACGCTGAAGGGGAGGTTGATCTTGATATGTGAAGATGCTTGGATGTTTGTGGAGCTCTTCGTAGCCGTGACGAGTACAATTATTTGGTTTGTCTTTTCTTTCACCACACTACCTGTAGCCTAGACGAACATGACTGGACCTATGGCTCGTTACAAACGAGTGATAGGACGTTGTGACTCCCTTGGCCCCGCATGGAATGTACCTGCAAGCACAACGTGAAAGTGGGGATGGGTGTTTGGTCATGGAACCAATCAGTCGATCGCAACAGTTAAGAGCCTCACAATGCCGTCCTGGGCAATGCTTGAATCTAGTGTCAGTCACGATATTGATGTAAAGCTTCACGATCAGCGAACCGTGATTAACGCCTTCGGGGAATTCTCATCAACAACCACTCAACACCTCAAACTTTACTTCTCGCCGATCACTTCTCCTCCCACACACAGACACCTAGGCGTTCCGAGTATATGTATCATCCGCAAGCACACGGCAGCGATTACCCACATCAACGTCAGTCACAACAAGGGTAAACCGCCGATTCGAGGACCTGCGCATCTAAAACTGCCGGAGGGAACGGTCATCGGGGGGCACGAGTGCCTGCCTGATGAGGGGCATTTGCGGGGTAAGGGACGCGGCTGGGGCACTGGGCCCCTTTTTTTACCTAGATTTATTGTCCTACATAGGGTAGTACACCCCACCGGGACATAAATGGATTAAAAAAACGCCTTCGGGGTGGGGATAAGCAACCCAGTGATACTCTGGACGGATGTGGGGTATCAGACAACCCCGAAACTGGTTTGACCCTGCCTAGCTGCGACCGGCTTGTCTCTGACGAATTGGCACATCCGGGTCGTAAAAAAAATACCCACCGTCCGATGTCGTACCCGTCGGGGACAATGCCATGGTTCTCAGTGGCGGGCTGATTGTCAATATGAAAGAGAAGAGTAAAACCAGAAGCTTGATTATGAACCTCTTGTTTGGATACCCTGTGATTGAGGTTAGGGGTGGTAGAGGGCAAAACACAGAGACCATACGCTAAAAAACAGTCCCATTATTTGTCAAAGTGATGAGCGCTGAGCCCTTGGCTACCCAGCTGTGAATACGTTTGATTCGTGAAGAAGTGTGCTCTGGAAATGACGACCACCAATCAGGCTTCTAAGACATGTTTCATGCCAGCATTGCCATAGCCTTCACGGATTTTGTAGGTGCGGTTGACTCAAATAATTATAACGATACTATTCAATCTCCTGTGAGAGCACTGACAACCTGGCAGTGCTACAGATGTTCTGGCGCGAGCGCAATTCATGACACCATCATAGTATCTGTCAGAATCCCTGAGGAACTCAGGCTCGAAGTGATCGCCTGCCAAAACCCATCAGGGTACAGAATATAGCAGAAACAGTCACACACATTCAAAGGGTCTCCGTAACAGTGAAAGAACGGTCAATGACTAGTCAAGATTCGGTCATGACTGGTCAAACCTTAACCATGACTTGACCAACATCACCGGGTACGGTTGATGTGAAATACCGTATGCCGGTAGTCAATGAGTAGTACACCGTGACCGTGACATAGACAGCGGTACTAGTACTGATAATATGCACTACGTTCAACGTGCAAGTACAAAGAACTTCCTCCGTAGCCCCATCAAGTTCAATCTCGAAGTCTTCCTCACCATCTGTATCTGCATCCAGCAAGTCGTACAAATCTAATTCCTCATCAAAGCTCTGTTTGGC
This sequence comes from Paxillus ammoniavirescens, assembly GCA_014904835.1. NCBI lineage: Eukaryota > Fungi > Basidiomycota > Agaricomycetes > Boletales > Paxillaceae > Paxillus > Paxillus ammoniavirescens. The sequence goes on from MU120902.1 coordinate 364,583, forward strand.
GACGCGTGAATAAATCCCACTCCAATGTCCATTTCTGAAGTCGAACAGTTCTTGAATCTTGATCCGAGGCAGAGTCGACGACCCACGCACGGGGGCAGTGTCTATGTCGTCTTCGAGTCCCAAAGAGATGTGGGCATCGACGACCGCTCGAAAGTTTGTTGTGGGTTCTTGGTCCGAGTCAGGTGGTGTTGTCTGTGGGGTGAGTTGACTGGCGGCAGCAACATGCGTGCCAGTGTGTGGTCGTGATACTGGAGTACCGGTGGATCCAGATGGCTGGCCTACAGTGGTGACCTGTGTTCGTAGCGTGATGGTGACAGGCTGTGCGGGGGGATGACTGACAGGAGTTAGTGGGAAGGAAGGCAAGGCTGCGCCAACGTTCACCGGCGCCGTGGCTGCGTTTCGATTGGTTTGTGGATGCCATTCTCCAAAGTGTCGTTTCAGATGCTCCTTGGTGCCTTTCTGGATCTGCTGGTCACGGATGTGCATCTTGAGCTCGGCCAAAGCTTGCAGGGTGCCTGTACCCAGGCGGTTGCGCAGTTTCGTCAAAGTAGATCCGAAAGTACTGAATAGACGCTCGCATGATGCTGAGTTGGCCGTCACCGTAAGGATACGTCTGGCAAGGAGGATGAAGGGAGTTGGAGGTTGTCCAGAAAACGAGTCGTCGTCATAGACGGAAAGAGGGTTGGGCGCGGATTTCTTTTGTGATAAAGACAAGGTCAATGACCATCATATAATCCCGTAAATATTTAAATCTTACCTTTAATTCTGCACTGACTTTCGCTCGCTCGCATCTGACCCTCAACGTCTCGAACTCCCCCGTCCGATGGAGATAATGGGTGACCTGATCATCAAATGTCGGGACTCAAATGAATAGGTTGGGGTCATTACACCTGTGTGCTCAGTGGGTACATGATGGGGGATGCGATGTTTTTACGTAGAAGAATCATCTGCCATGATCCGACATCACAAGGAAAAGGGATAGCTTGAGCTTGGTGTCGATCATACTCCTCACCTCGAGTTTACAAACGTACTACGGGTGACCAATCTAATCTCATCTAATCTTAACCTTTTATGGAAAGGAGACCCCAAGACGACACAGACCTCTGGTACTTGTAAAGGTCAATGACCATAGCTTGGTCATGGCCGGTCAATGACTAGTCACAAGGTCACTGACCGTGACTTTGGCTCCACGGTCATGACCGTCTTTCACTGCTCCGTAATCATCTCCTGCGTCGTCAAGCATGGAACTGCCGCCCAGAGTGGGTAGTAGTAGGCAACATCCCGCGTGTCTAGAGTCGAATTCGTCCCAGTAAGGGGATACTTATCAGCGTTGAATGCCAGAAAGAGCAGAGAGACCCGTGGCCAACTTGTCCATGTGACTTTCCAAGTACACCCAAAAACACCTCCCGGCTCCATCAGAGTCCGAGTCACTGCAAGCGGTACTAATTCTACCGACGAGCGCAGAGAATCGACCAGTTGACAAACGGTGTTGTGTGACCTGTTCTCACTCGGGCTTCTATTCGGCTCGAATCTGCAGAAGTTTTACAAGTCCGAGCATGCCGTGAGGTTATGGCGTCGTCAGGACCCTCACCACCGCTCGTAGTACTATCTTTAATTAATATTTTAGGCACTATATAAGATGCTCCCTGCCCCTTTCCTCCCCTTTCGCGCCCTTGTGACCTCCTTGTACAACGCTGTACAGCGGCACACTGTATGGCGAGTCCTAATCAGACATCACCTAGGTATTTTTTTTTCGTTTCGTTTCGTTTCGTTGTACCATGTATATTACATGGAAACCAATGTATTCAAACCATGTATTTACAGGATGTAGTGGGTCTAATACAAATAATAAAATAAAATAAAATGATATGTGGGGCGAGGTGTTCGCATGCGTGCGGTGGTACTCGTTTAGGCGGAGGTGGGTACTGCGGGAATCGGTCGGGGCGCTGGGGGGTTCGTGCGGATGCGGCGGTATTCGTTTGGGCAGGGGTGGGCGCGTTGGGGTGCCGGGGCATTCGTTCGGGTTCGTTCGGGGTGCTGGGGGGTTCGTGTAGATGGGGTGGACGCGAAGGTGGATGCATTGGGGTGCTGGTGTACTGGGGTATTCGTTGAGGGCGCTGGGTGAACGCAACGGATGCGTGGAGTTTCGTTCGATGGAAGGCGTATGCGGTGTGGGCGGTTTGGCTACGGATGGGAGCGCTTGGGTCGTAGGTGGGTCGTTGGGGGTGCAGGCAGGTCGTTGGGGGGTAGTCGGTGGGCGGTTTGGGCTACGGAAGGGCGCTTGGGTCGTATGTGGACCACTGGGGGTGCGGATGGCGCGTTTGGGTCGTTTGGGGGTTGTTTTTGGAATGGGTAGGGTGCCAGTGGGCTGCTTTAGTAGTAAAGGTGAGGGGTACTTACCTGCCAAGTTGAATTGATGGACCGTGGTGGCAGCGGGCTGCTGTGGATGATGGGGAAGGTGGTAGCGTGCAATGTCGAACATCGAACACACAGCAGTGGCGTTCAACATATGTCACGTGACTTTCGTAAATACGAAATTTGAAGTCCACATCATTAGGCAAGTTTTGCTACACTTTATTTGGCCTTTTACTACCCAGTTTAACTATTGTATTATTACTGTTTTACTACACATTGTTTTCTACATGGCAAGTATCTACCAACTGTAATCGACGCTGTGGCACCGCCGTGGTGGCTGTGGTCACTGTCCCAAAAAGGGTGATTTGCTGATGTACCATAAATGGAAATTGAATATTCAAACAGGCCGTTGGTTGCGGGGTCTCTTACATACAAACTAACGGCATCGTGCCGGTACCTTTTTCAGGGTTGCGCTAAAACCCCCGAGTGAGAACAGGTCACCTGACACTCGTTGACAAAGAAGAAGATTTTCCATAATAAGTTGGTTTGTTTTTGATTACTCGGTCATTGCGGAATTGATTCCTTGCCAGTGATCTTGTCAGAGTCTGTCTGTCCAGTTTTCATTGAATTCCGATGAGCTGTAGAAGAGATGTGGTCGAGCGGAGGTGGGACAAGTTGCCAAAGGACAATTGTACAATAAGGTGATCGATGCGGCTCGGGGAGATTTCGATTGGCACCAACCTTAACCCCCGTGATTTGGGTACTAGGCATTTCAAAGCTCTGATTTTTCAGGTCGTGGACATAAGCGGACTTTTTGCCGCAGAGAACATACCCATGGCCAGCCAGCTTGAGCTCGAACGTTGGTTAACGTTGAACGTTGAACGATTGCTCAACAACTACGGGAGTACTAGTCTTGACACCCGCCTTGTTCGTCGGTTGGAGAATTTATTTTTAAATTGCATCACTAATCCTAATGCATAAAGAGTCGTTCTTCTAAACGACTGGAGTGAATTTCTTAGCAATTTAGTAGATTGTGAACAACATTTGAGAGAGATTGCCAATTTGGGCCCATTATAAGCCATTTCCATAGCGAGCAAATACCAAGTTTGGGATATAGGAGTTCCCCGTATCTGAACGAGACCGTTGAACTTGTGTGTGCGGCAGCATCTGGACTCGTGTAATAAAACAGATCTAGCCTTCTCTTGAATATTTTGACAAAACGGTTTGCTGTACGGACGTTACCGTGGTTACAGTACGCTCGACCGGAATAGACCCCGCCGCACGGCGGTGAACAAGTTCACAGCTTATAATGTTTTTTTTTGAAGAAATGACATGGATACACTATCAGGGCAGCATGGTATATATAATCCACTGCGCCGTGTTTCGAGTAGTCCAGAATATCTGAGTATCGGAATGTGTTTTGAGCGCGAGCATTTAATTTCATCCAACTACTGTTACCAAAAATGTATCGTGACTGTAACGTCACACATGTAAGTAAGTTTAAGTACTGAGCTTGCGCTTGATCATTCTCTGTCCATACGACGCCTTTAAAGAGGTGTACTCCTTCCACGAATTATTTCCCAGTCTCACCCGCGCTCGGAGGGATCGTTCGACCAATTTTTGCCAACTTTTTTAAACGGCTGAAAATCAACCTTTGCCACTCGGTGCCACTCACGCCCCTCGTTTCCTGTATGTATGGTCTTATTCCGTTGTATATTTGGATTATTCGGTCGTCCTCATCTACTGAGCGCTTCACAATGTCTATAAATGTCATTTGGACTCATTATCACCTCCTCACAGTCCTTCCCACATTTTTTGTTGGACATATCCTTTATTTCGCCCAGCATGTCCGAATCTCCCGAAGAATCGGATTCCGCCGAGGAACTGAATGACGATGGCCAACTTACAATACGCATCCCAAATCCGAAGATGTATATGGCTCGTCAGTCGCAGTGGAAAGGTCGTCGAGGGAAGCCGCGCTGTGACCATTGTCGCATGAACAATCTCAAGGTAAGATTACCTAGTAAGGTTTGTTGATGGGAAGGTGATGGTTGTTTAGTGTGACAGAGTCCTGCCAACATGTAACCATTGCTCCCGGGCTGATGGAAGGGAATGCGGATATACGCCTCTACCCACACCCGCACATCGAGGCATCCCCAGGTGCGATAGATGTCGTCTCAGAAACCTCAAAGTGAGCTTGGTATATATATTATTTATGTTGCATTTATTAAGACACATCAGTGTGACCGTAACCTCCCGATCTGCAACCATTGCGCTGAAGAGGGAGACGTCGAGTGCAACTACACCCCTAAAAAGCGGCACAAAGTCCCCTCAGACCATGGCGCAGTTCGCGACAAGCAGATGGCACCTTATGGTACGAAGGCAGCTTCGTTTTTGGTTTCCGATATGCCGTCCGCCGAAGAGTCCCCGCCTTTCTCCAGCACTGGTCATGGGGACTCTGCTGATGGCCACAATTTCTACGGACAAAATGTGGCGTCGTCTTCGCATCCTCATCTATCAAATGGTCATCGGGGAGGTGAATCATCGCGATATCCTCTTTCCAAAACTCCTGATCCTAGTGGGCAGCCATGGGCGTCAAGCTCGTCACTGCTCAGTCCTCCCCGCCAACCGCACATCTCTAGCCAATTATCCTTTATTTCACATTCTTTCCCGTCCGACCAAGGGACGATCGCAACAAAACCACTGGTAGAGTCCTGGGCGCACCCCTTGTTTGCGCCACTCCCCGATGTCATCGTCCAGAGAATCAGCAGTATCAACTCTGTTGAAATGCCAAATCGGGCACTCTTTGAAGACAAATTTTCACGATTTTTGGACAGTTTACCCCCCGAATTACTAGAGACAGCTGCATTCACCCCAGAAGTCTACGCCGCTATTTGCCGTTCTTTGACGGGCAGTGACTCGGAGGATCTTTCCGACCGTCTGCGAATGTGGACAATTTTTCACCATGTACGACTGGGATCGGAGAAGTATCATCTATTGTTAGTCCCGCGGGACGCAGTGTTCTCACTCGAAGCTACGGAGGAGGAGAAGCTTCGGCGAGATTACATCAATCATATCGACAATTACTCCAAAGACTACAGGGAACCTTCCTTAACTATATCACCCTCCAAGCCAGATGTCGTTAATCACGATCTCGGTGCATTTGATTGGACAAGAGCCTTCGAAAGGATACCCGTGCGCAACCAAATATATGACATCCTTGTTTACGCGCATCGCGCTCATGGCTCCTCTTCATCCATGCTCTCAGAAATACGGCGTATCGGAATGGTAAGCTTCCGTCCGTCTCGCATACATTTCAAGCTGCATTTAATTTCAATTCAGGCAGCAATAACCTGGCCGATGGTAGAGATATTTATCCGGTTGTGCCCATTGTGCAGTCTGCGGAACAAATCAAATTATCCACATTCCATCAAAACCGATCCTCAGTATGGTGTCTTCGACGATGGGGGGGTTGGTGGGGAATAAGGAGGTAGTTGAGAGGCGTGGTAATTCTGCTAGCGACGTAGCTCAGCGCTCAGAGACTACGACACCTATTGTGCGGAATATCTCGTTGGATTTATGGCAGGATCTTTTGTGAGTATGGCATGATGAGGACCTGCAATAACATGTAAAGCTCTAAGAGTATAATTACGTCTAAGTATGGGTGGGGGAGCACAAGGACGATCCAGGCGAGTGCCCTGGTGATCGCGAGAGTCGAGTTTCAAAAGCGCTGGACAAGTGCAGTGACGTCATCGATCCACTTATCGTCCATTTCTAGGGTCAGATTGCGCGAAGCGAGTTCAGTGTTTTCCCCACCAATGGCATCGCGTAGGAGGTCAAAGGCAAGGTTTCTTGGAACCCTAGTCTCCTTAGGTTTCCTTAGAGACAGACCCACGATATTAACAAATCTGTCCGCCAAATCCTGCCTTGAGAGCGATGCGCCAATGTTGTCGTACAAATCAAGAAGTCCGTCCGAAGATAAGACGAGGAAGTATTCGCAGTTGGTGTTGGTTCGATCGATAGCGTAGTGGTGTACGTCTGGTACGTCCGAAATGTATGGGGGAGTCAAAATACGTCCAGCGTATTCTTCTATCAGTGGGGAAGCGATCCAATCTGGAGTATATCCCCCGAAAACTCGGCGTGTGTAGACAGCGGGAACCTTCAACCACGTATCACCAATCGCTGCGCAAAAGGTTGTGGGTCAGTTTTTGTGGAATCCAGCTGCTCGAAGTGACATACCGCGTGTGGGTGCTAAGTAACCCACGACCCTGTTGTCCGAGACGCACTGCCGCTCTCCCGGATGCTCGCGCATGATACGCCGGCATTCCGATGGATTATTACCATTATGCAGAGTATTTACAATGTCCGCTGACCACTCTCCAGGTGACCATTGTCTAGCAAGGACTACAATTTCGCAATGAGAGGGAGGACGGGACACACATAAAGGGGTCAATAGCCGCATACCTGCCTGTGAGTCCCCCAAGTTCGCAATCCATAGATTCCTCTTCAGCGGATCTATGAGAGACAGGATGACCGTGGCGCCCTGTGTACACCGTGCAGATATGGTATCCCACTCTGACTCGTGGCGCTGGAGGTAGTCCCTGAGCTGAGCGTCGCTCATGCTGGCAAGCCTGTCACCAGGCAGGAAATCAAAGAGATCTGAACGAATTGAATCGTCCAGGTGTCTTATGGCGTTTGAAAGGGCCTCCGAGACTAGTTCAGGACTAGATACCGTATCCGAAGAGCTGCTGAGAAGCGCCTGGAGCGACATTCTAATCATGGAAGGAAGTCGCTTGTAGACGAAGTTCACGGTCTCGTGTCCGCAGTGACCTTCAAGAAACCACGTCAGGACAATTACAAACAATCGATGGGGTCAAGTACCATCATATACAGCATTGTACTGCCAAGTACCTCCGTGCAGGTCCCACTCCTCAACGCTGTATCGGTCTTGATTGAGGGACGTATACTCAGAACACGGCTGGAAGGTAACGCTGTCAACGGTGTTTGACGAGCGAGGGTCGCACATTCGCTGTAGTTTGTTGTTAACCTCGCTCTCTGGGAGCATATGGTAGGTCCAGCGTTGCTTGCCGCCACGACCAAGGTCGGTCGTGCAGAAGTCCTTCACCTCCTCCAAAGCTTGGAGATTTTCAGTGGACGTAGCTGCGGAGAGACTGATAACGTTGTAAACCATCTGAAAGGAAGAGCTGGATGGGTGGTCGGTAAGTGCACTCAAGGGAGAGGATGATGATAACATAGTAGATGGTTCTTGGCAGTTTTTATATGCACCCCCAGCGACTTCGTAGGACTCCTCGAACCCGGAGCATGCGGTATGCCCGTAATCTTCGACGCTAGAAGTGCCTCAACGTCCTCCTCGGTGGTCATAATTAGCCATGTAGATAGCGTTCCAGAACTGGCACAAAGCGGGATCTGTGAATGAAACTGTGATGCCACCTAGCCGAAGAAACCACGGCCCGAACAATCTCTCGACAGCATGGTGGTGAGCAGGGAACTTGAAGTATTATTAGATGCCTTGCACAGAACTGCTCGACGAACAATTCAGTTGGAGCCGTCAGGTATACGTACGTATACAGTATTAACACAGCTGCGTCAAAGTAGCATGTCCTACAGCTTTATCCTGTCGGACACAAGTCAGATCTTCAGACATGATGAAATGTTTGAAATCGAATAACATAAATGAAAAGGGCGTGGTCACTGCTCCCAACGTCGTGGCGCTTCCTCATGTCACCGGGCGATTGTTGACGTCCCTCGGGCCAAGTGTGTGCCACGCTGGGCGAAAGACCCGTGATCATTTGCACTGACGTGGGCCGAAAACCTGTTTTGTGATAAGTGAGTTGCTCCCATGAGCCTGTAACCTGCTGTCCGATTTGAAGCTCATCCCTACCACTGGGAATCCAAGGTGCGGATAATCCCGAGCAACAAGGCACTGTAGTACTACGCGGGAATAATTTGGCTTTAAACCGACACAGTTACCCACACAGCTGTGTCCGAAGGGCAGCACAACATAACGCTCGTATAGAAAAGATTTCAATTGCAAAGCGAAGATCAGAATACATGTACAACTAGCGATGGGAATGAACGAGGCATCAGGCTGCCATTGAGAAGGATCCAAGCATATTCATCTAAAACAAGAAAGGTATCATTCATGTACAGCCGTAAAATCAGACGGCACTTTCAGCGAAGCTCGAAGCTAGCGAATGCTAAATCATAGCCTCCAAACTCATAGTTGATCTTATCAGTTCTTCGGTAAGTCTTACGACAACCTTCTGCGACTCCATGCCCCGTGTCCGAACCACTCGACGAAGAGGATACGGGGCGTCGAGCCGTCAAAGCAGACTTGAATGCTCTCTGTGCAGCCTCGACGGCAGTTTCTCCCTCATCCTCCTCGGCGTTGTTGTTATCTTCGCTAGAGATGAACAACGTCAAGCTGAGCCTTCCAGGCTGGAAGATGTCGACAACACGTCTGATGAGTGTCCGCAAGTCGGGAATATCTTTGGTAGAAGAAATCGGAGATGCGGAGAGGGGCACGTTGCACTCAAAACTGGCATACGACCAGCCTTCCTCGGGCGTCACGTGGATAGTGTAATAGCCTTCGCCACTGTGAGCTTCTGCCGCGGCATCTCCCCAATTAAGCAAGGCGTTGGATGAATAACCGCATGGCGAAAATGCATATGCATCCAGCGAGGTCAGATGAGGAGGAAATATATCCGTGATTCCGAGAGCAGCCGACAAGGTCTGGCCAGCGATGGACGGTAACATCTCTGAAGACACCCCGTCGATTGGAGAAGGGGGGGCCGAAGAGAAGAAAGGCTCACGAGCCTCGTGTGACAGGTCACTCATGAGGATCTCGATCGTATAATCTTGAGTGAGGCTTGTCTCGGGTTCACCCGTTGCGGGTGTCAAGCCAGGGTGCAACCCTTCCTTGAAATCAACGTGCATCGACGGAGAAGCTTCGGAAGAACTCGGAGGCGTCCCCCCTTTGACGCCACTTTCCGCAGGGGTCGTTATGTAAAGTAGCCAGTGATCACCATTTACTTTGCCAACGGTGTACGCAGCCCCATTCGGGAATATGGCATCCAAAAAGGACACTTCATCCTTCCACTCGCGATGAGGGCCGAGTTGACGTTCTGGGAACATGAAGGATTTACGAGAGTAGAAGCACCGGTGCACGAATGGGAGGGAAGCATATTCACGAGCAATATCGAGGATGCGCGGAAGGCCGAGGAGGTTAAGTGTCGTGCCGCACGTCTTTAGGATTATGCGATGCGGAAAGACAAACAGAGAGGATTCACTGTACAACGAGAGAGTTAATATCTCCATTCTGCGAGTCATAAACGATAAAAAATAGAACACAGAGACAAATTGCAAGAAACACGCTCCGACGATAAATGAAAGATGTCATAAAAACACACCTCAAGAGATATGCGTCCGTTTCTTCACCTTCAATAACACTGAGAACTTTGCACTTGACGATGTCAAGCATGTCCTCCCACACTATTCTGGGGATTTTTCTTAAACCTATTCTGCCATTCTTTGGGGAGTGTGCATTTGGCACACGAGCCGCTGAAGGGGCGAACCAGACTTCAAGCAATTTTTCTGGACCTTCAAAGGGAGCAGAGGAGTAAGGAATATCCCTCACATCCAGAGCCATCGATTAAGAGGAAAATGGATTTTTTTGGAAAACGAGCTGGCTTGAGATTGGCGATGCTATCGAGGTGGAAATCCGTACCCGCCGCAAAGGGCTGTTCCAGTATGCATGAAACGGTGATTCTTTTTTAAAAGTGGAAGAGGTTAGAACGAGCAGACAGTATATTGGCCTGGCTTGCTCGTGATGGTTTGCAGAAAAATCTAGCAAGATGATCAAGTAGATGATCAAGTGATCGATTAGGAGTTTGGTTAATCGATGTCGTCAATTTTTGTACAGCCACCTGTATAGGTACTGTCGGAAAGCTCCGAGTCCGCTTTTTGCCATGCTGACGTTGTAGTGCCGGCTGTCGCAAAATATTAGTAGTACTTGGTACAACTCGCAAGCCACGTCTCTCAGGTCTCACCTTTCGATATCACAGTAACATCCCCTCTCCATCCCATCCTCACCTTAATCCTGCTGTCTCCTTGCGGTGCCGATAAAATCTTGGACAAAACTTCGGCGTACCTTTAACGAACAATGCTCCGACGAGCGTTGCCCCGATTCCCACTCTTCAGAGCCCGTGCGCCAATACTACCTACGACCACGAGACTCGGCGCACGACCAGCCCACCCAGTCTCTGTATCAGGACTTTTACGCTCATCCCGGTCGCGCTTTTCCCTCACATTCACCCCGCGTCTCATGTCCACTTCCACAGGATCACCTGCACCCAACGACAGTGGACCTTCGTTACCTCCCGACGCAACGGTGTCTCAACGACTTAAACACCTTGTTAAATCTTACGGGTGGTATGCGCTCGGCGTGTATCTCATCCTGTCGGCGCTCGACTTTGCCATAGCGTTCGCGGGTGTCAACCTGCTTGGTGCGGAACAAGTGTCCCAGGTTGCAGCACGGGTGAAGGAAATTGTTCTTGGGTTTATACATAGCAATCCATCGGAAGATGTGAAGGACGGGATCGAAAGCACCACCGCGAACCAGGGGGGCCAGGAGGGCCTTTATGCCATGCTTGTTTTGGCGTATACCATCCATAAAACACTCTTTCTGCCCGTGAGGGTTGGTCTCACCGCAGCGCTAACGCCCAGAATAGTGGGCTGGCTTCGTATGAAGGGTTGGGCGGGTGGCGAGGGAACAAAGCGAGCCGCGCGAGAGATGAGGGAAAAGATCCGCGCCCGAACAGGTCGGGATTAGCCCATTGATCACCAGGCTTAGGTAGCGCCTCGTCCGGACCACATATAAGTAGTACTACTACGTATTATTAGTATTTTTTCTCCCCAATGAAACCCTTATAGCGCTTGGCACAGTAGTAGTCTCAAAGTACATAATTTTGCGAGGATTGGCATATACGATTATATATAACACACATCAAAAATGCGCACCATTTTACTTTTTGGGGCATTGACAAAAAATATTGATTTTACAGGACTTACTCCAAACCACAATGTCGTTGACCAGAGCCGCCGTGCTCGTTCGTCGCAAGCAACTCTGTTCTAGCGCAACTGCAATCCAGAGCAGGTTCGCCTCGTGTGACAGTCATACTCACGGGGAGCATGATGTTCATCACAGTATAGAAGGTACCCTTATCCTTTTTTCCTGCAAGGGGAGAACCCAGACTGAACCTTTGCGTACAATCTTCGTGTTACATAGCAGGGTTCTCTACGCCCTTTTGGAGGAACACGCTCCTTCTCTCACTAGCAGCGGTCGCGTTCTACAAATGGGCTCCAGCACCGGACGAAGATGTATATCTTACACGGTGGCTTGGCCACTACGCGACACCTCGAGAGATCTTGGCTAAATTGAACGAGAAACACTTGCTGCAGTCGCAACAGGTCGTGGACGATACAGCCGTGCAAGCGAGGGGAATGAGGCCAGGTATAATACGGTACAGGTATCCTCAGTGAGTATTCAATTGTGAGTCGTGGGTGATACGCCTTATTAAATAACCTCTTGGATCCTTGATGCAGGTCCTTGGAGCAGGCTTCTCCTCATTTGCAGCCTGTTGGGGCTGTTCCAGAAGTCGGATTTGTTGTCGCTCGGTCGGATTGAAATGGAGACAATGTAGAATCAATTAGGAATCTGAGGCACACGCTGGTGGCGATACCAGTGTTTGGTATTCGGTAATAGAGATGATCCAACCTGTTCGGTAATGAGTGTCCTCGTTGAACCATGCGCATGAGGTGTGACAGGCAATGCCTCGGAAATGAGAATTGAGAGAAATGAGGGAGTGGATTTACAAACTTGACTTGGCCATGAGGCCTTGATCATGTCCAGAGGCCATGGACCGGAAGTGATGGACCGCTGTCGGTCCACGAGTGGTACATGGTCCGCGACGTTCCCACGTGGATCAAGTTCGTTTAATGTTGCAATATTTGGACGGATTCATCAACCGTGTCGTTCCAATTTGAGTCGTTCAACGAGACTCGTTTTCTCTTTCCTTACCGTCGAGCTATCCTTCTCTTGCAGCTCAATTTCTTCCCAGGACTGGTCAACACAAGGCACCTTGAGGGTAATAACAACCCCGCCCTCCCGTGGACTGGACTCTCCTTTCATGCGAGTGACCGAAAGCATTATCCTTGACAATGTTGCCATCACTCCAGACGTGCCCGTTGGGGGCCCTTCTCATCGTTTCTCTCGTACATTTCGCGTTCGCCTCTCTGCCTCTCGTCGACTTTGACCGCATGGGTCAGGTTGGCCTCGCAGGCGCTTTCGCCGGCTTGACTCTTTTTGACAACTCTACTACCGTGGCCTTCGATCCATCTACATCTTCTCTACTTTCCCGCACCCCTCAAGGTGCCCTCACACCTCTTGGTAACACAAATTCTGGCGGGTCCATTTTTTCTGGATGTCTTATAAACGAGGTTTATTATTTTGGCGGTTCTTTTTCTTCCATTGGCAACATCTCCGCTAGTTACGTAGCATCGTATTCACCTTCCTCTGGTACCTTCTCTGCTCTTGGTCCAAATGGTCCAAATGGTCCAGTCAGCGCTGTATATTGCGATTTATCTAGCGACAACCTCTGGGTTGGTGGACACTTTTCATCACCAGGTGCTTCAGTTGCCGTTTGGAACACCAACTCAAAGTCGTGGTCGCCACCGCCCTTCCAAGGATTCACAGGCGCGGATGCGCAAGTTATGGTCATTACTTCCAATGTTCCTGATACTAGCTTGTTTTTTGCCGGCTCATTCCTCACGGCTTTCAGCGGGGGAACGAACCCTGCGAACAATACCAATAACCCCAATATTCCCTATTCTCCAGGTGCATCACCTTTCTCGTCTTCACTCGTTCCAATCCCACTTCAAGGAGCGGAGATTGTCGGGGCTCCCTCATCCACGAACCCGGACTTTAGCAACATCCAAACAATTCTCTGCCCCACAGGTCCTGATGGACCTGGAAATACCTGGCTCGCTGCAGACAGTAACGCTGCTCTCATCACTGTTCGTGCGTTCGCGTCCATTAGTGCCTATGGCATTCGGCTGGGGAACACGTTCCAGAGTGGCTATGGTACGACGGCCTTCAGGTACAGTCCGGATTTACGGTCACGATTTCGGGTTCTAACTGGTATTATCATATCTCAGTGCCACGTCGATCCCTGACAACACCGTCCAAACACTCTCATACGTAGACCCGTCCACTGGCCACAACACGACGTGCACAAGCAACTGTCCGTTGTCAACGGATCCGTCTATCCTGTACCAGGACTTCCTTTTCACAACCCCTGTTACATTATCTGGCGTTCAGATAACTCTCTCCGCATGGAAGGGAACTGCCCCTGGTCTGCACATGATGCAGCTTCTATCTTCTGGGGCCTTTGCTTCAGCGGTCAGCAGCCAGAATACCCAGTCGTGCTTTGCACCCAACCCCTCGAACACCACGATGACTGGCAGCTGGACCTCAAAGAGTGCGAACACAGATATTCCTGCAACTCTACAGACCGTCCTTGTCTCCACAGTCCTAATTGGCACACCTGCGTCACAGGCTCCTACTTTCACTTGGATGCCCTACGTCTCAGCATCTGGACAGTATGACGTGAACCTGATCATCCCCGGTTGCGCCAACTTCCAAGACTGTGCCCTTCGGACGTCAGTTCAAGTAACTGTATTCCCTGGGGATGGCTCGCAGCCATATGTGTCCATTGTTTCGCAGCAGGTCCAGAACGATGCCATGGTACTGGTCTACAGTGGTCCAATAGTGCCTTCATCCTCGAACTTCGTGACCACGGTGACCATGTCACTGGCAGATCAACCGGCTGGAGATGGCGAGAACGGAGAATATGAACTTGTCGCTGGAGATGTGGAGCTTGTCTTGACTTCGGCCAATGTGAGCTCCGGCTCCAGCACCTCTCCCAGTAACGGATCGACTGGCACTGGCACCCAGCATGGATTTGGCTTCTTCGAGTGGCCATTGAACTCGAACACTACGATTGATGCTACTGGCATCGTGCCGAACATCAGCGAAACTTCCCTTGACATGATCAGCATCGATCTTTACGACGCCTTGGGTGCTGCGACTGCTGGTTCCGTTGCAATTTCAACCGTCCTGCAGCACCCTTCCGGAGCCATTTTCCTTGGCGGCAGTTTCACATTGACGACGGGCTCTCTCAGTGGCGCTTCCAATATTGTTGCATACAAGGATGGAAGCCTGTTTGCATTGCCGAACAGTGGCCTCAACGGAGCTGTTACATCGTTCGCACTGTACGGGGATGAGTTGTACATCGGAGGATCATTTTCAGACACACAAAATCCTTCAACCCAAGGCAAGATGATGGGCGTTGCCATGTACAATGTCAAAACCAACCTCTGGAGTACGCTTGGGGCTGGTGTCAACGGGTTTGTAGCAAGCATTGCACTGGCCAATACTCAAATCCAAGTCGCCGGTAACTTCACAGAGATTCGTGCTACGTCTGGCCCTAGCACTACCGTGGGCGGCTTCGCGACTTGGGATATCAAGTATGGGTCATGGATGAACAGTGGCGGATTTGTCATGGGCAACTTGACTTTCGTTGGCAATGGTACATCCTCCAGCAGCCAAGGGGAGTCCCAATTCCTCGCTGGGAACATCCAAACTATTGCAGAGTACGGGGCTACGGGCTTGGTTATCCTCTCAAACGGCGGTAACAATGGTCCTGTGGTTAGTCCCCTCGGGATTCAACTCGATACTACTGCCAATGCATCTGTTCCTGCGACCACAGTGCGGAAGCGAAGTAGCCACTACAGACGTGGGCCTGCAGCGTGGATTTCCCATCTTAAGATCTCTACACTATTTTCCAGACAATCCACACTAAGCCCATCGACGCTTCCTCCCTCGCCTCCTGCTCCCGCTCCCGCGGTCCTGGCTGGCGTATTCTGGTCCAATAGCTCATCTTCCCATGAGGTTGCCATCATCGGTGGTAACTTTTCCTTCCCCACTTCCTCTTCTGCTATGTCTCAAGCTGTTGCCATCTACGATCCAGTGACCTCAAGTGTCACTGCTCTCGCTGGTGTTCAAGTTTATGGAGTTGTTCGCGCTCTGTATGTTGATACGGAATCACACCTGTACGTTGGTGGCGAATTCAACCTGAGCGACGCCAATGGGAACGGGTTTGCTATCTATGACCTGACTGCTCAGCAGTGGTTCACTACTGTTGCTCAACCTCTCCAAGCAATTTCTGGCTCTTCCGTCGTCGTGCGCTCTATCACTACCTCTACCTACCGACCCAATGCTGTTATAGTTGCTGGCTCCTTCGCTCAAGCAGGAACCGTCAGGTGCCAAGGTATTTGCCTCTTCGATACCACTCTCAATCAATGGAGCGCACTTGGTTCCAATATGCAGGGCGATATCTCCTCAGTGTCATATGCCGGTGTACGTCTATCATAGATACATTCCCATTCACCCCATCCGCTGATATCTTGCCTAGAACAACCAGGAGCTTCTGATCGCTGCTGGTGTTATCACATTGTCCGACGGGACTTCAGCAAATGTTGCTCAATACAGCTTCGCCAATACCACTTGGACTGCCATTGGAAATCCGACCGCGATCCCCGGACCCGTGACTGCCGTGGAAGTCAACAACGGTAATTCATCAAGCATTTTTGCCGCTGGGCGGTGAGTACGTCTCTGGTGGGGACTTCTTTGTCGTTGATCTCGCCCTCAAGTACTGCCGATGGTTCCTTACCGTTCATGGTTTTCTGGAATGGTGTTTCGTGGTCCAACGTTGGTGCGTAATTTAACTAGAGCGCCTTATATAAGCGACAAAAACTAACAAGCCGATCCAGGCTCGGGCCTTCAGGGGAACTCGAATATCTCTCAACTGCTCATGGTTCCTCTCCAGAACACGCACAACTCCAACAGCGTCATCGAATCTGACAGAATGTTAATGATCTCTGGGGCGCTGTCTGACACCTCGTTTGGTTCAGCGTCGTCTGTGCTGTTTGACGGTCAGATGTTCATCCCTTACATTGTCTCTGTGTCGGCGCAGGGCACGATGGGATACATCTCATCCCTGTTCTACTCGATCACCAACTTCAGCTTCAGCCAGCAGCGTGAGCACTCAATGAATTATATATCTGGTGAACCCTACTCACCTGAATAATGTCAGATTTCCTTGCGACAGGGGTTGTTATCTTGATCTCAATCGCTATTGCAGCCGGCGTTGTCTTCCTCCTCGCCCTCATTGGCATCCTTTGGACACTCCTATCCAGAAGAGATGACAAACTCGTTGGGTATGAGAATGATGATGAAGATGATGATTCAGTCCAACACCGCCCTTCGTCTCTGCTGGAACATATCAATGCCGCCACGAGGACCACCATTCTGGGCACACAAAGTCCGTTCAATAACTTTAGTGCAGAGAAGGAGGAGATTACTCGCGAGGGTGGCGCGACAGAGCCAGACCCATTTGGACCTGATGCAAGCAATTATCTGCGAGCTGAGACGCCGTCCGATGCCGTTGTTGGTACGATGGCTGCTGAAGAAGAAGTCAGCCGGCCTGCCCACGCGCGATACTCCTTTGATGGCAAGGGTGAGGGTGAGCTTCCGCTGACCGCCGGAATCGAGATAGAAGTTCTTGACGACAGAGATAATGCGTGAGTTTTACGTTTTTTTAAAAAAAAATACACCGCCTTCAATACTGACGAGCCCTCAGTTGGTGGTACGCTAGAAACCCTCAGACAGGACGAGAGGGTGTGGTTCCTGCATCGTATTTGTATTGATTTGGATTTTTCCACGTATTTTGTTATTTGCTGTCGCCTGCACATCATTATACCCTACTTGTCAAGATCGACCTTCTTTTTTCCTGGTCGTTCGTTCTTCACGATATCCTACGCACCCCCGTGCATCATTCCCATAGACAGTGGTTCTAGCACCAGCACGATGTGTCCGGTTGTCATACCAAAAAATACAGTCATGAAACACATTGTCGACCAAGTTGCAACCAAGTATGGTATGTTCTGTTAAGCTGTCAACCCAATTGCTTTCACTGAAAACGGGATGAACATGATGACAAGAGACAATAGACAGGACTATACTAACCTGCAACAGGGGATCACGGAAGTGCTTCTGGCTGTTGTGGATGAATGCCACTTTTGTTTTGAAGTCTTCCCGCCGTCTTTGATCTCTGAATTCCCTAAGATGGCGACCTGCCTCTCGAGCCTCCCCTTTATTCCTCGCTTTGACTACCTCGGTCCCCTGTCCAAACGCGCCAAAGCCACCCTTGCGCGGAACCAGCGCCGAGTTTTTATCTGCCAGAAGACGTCGCACAAGAGCTGCGCCGGTGTTTGGATCTTCCTCTTTTACACACACGCCATGGAACGACTGAGAGTAGTATCGTTTCATGCTTCTGTGACCGATGCGTGCGCCTGAAGGAAGCACCAGCTCGTATTCCGTGTCGCCGTATGTCAGTTGATTGTCGGGTAGAATTTCAGATTCATCCCCCTTGCCACCTAAGGCGTCATCGACTACTTCATCCAAACCTTCGCCATCATCTTCGCCATCTTTAACATCCTCCCAATCTTCATCGTCGGGAAGCTTAGATGTTCTCTTCTCGCCCTTTTTCCCGTCGGACTCTGTTGGGTATGAGCCGGTGAAGTCGTAGTAGTCTGAAATTTCCAACTTCTCGTTGGCAGTGTCGTAAGCGATCTTGCAATGCGCCTTGTCAATCATGTGTTTGCGAACGGCCGCCAAGCTTCGTAGCTCCCTCCCTTTTCCGTTACAATATATGCACACATTTCCAACTGCAATCTTCTCTCCAAGGTAAGTGATGAGTCCGGTGATATCGACGAGATATTCGGCATCGGGAATGAAGAAGGAGTGGGAGGAGGACATGTGGGAGAGGTTGTCTTCGAGGGACGAGGAGGAGTGAGAGCAGAACAGACAAGAGGACGGTGAGAGCTTCGATCGAGCTGCTGCTATTCTGGCATCGATGGTGCGGTTCATTTCATCCTCTGAGCCCCCCTCCTCAACTACTGGTGGAGTAGTCTCACGCAGAGGGGCTTGTACCTCCGGAACGGGTAATCGAGGAGGGGAGGCGGGGGCGGGTGACTCATATAGATCATCGTGGTGAGATTGAGGATTCTGCGACTTGTTCTCTTTGTGCTTCTTTGAGTTGATGTGAGAGCTGTAAGCATTTATCGTGGTATATGCTTTTCTGTGCCGTTAATGAGTTACAAAAGTGACGGGATATGCTAATAACGCCGGATGTCTTACCCACACAGGTCACAGCTGTACCCTTTCGAAGACGACGTGACAGCCGTTTCCTGTCTTCTCTCGAGCACTTTCTGGTTGAATACAGCAGCGCTGACTGGTGGTAAAGAAGCTACCCTGCGTTTCATATTGTATCTATGATGATCCGAGCGATAGTGCGTCCCTATGGTTGTTCGTGAGTCGTAGGGCGTGAATGATCTAAGGGGGACATACTTTGATCTTCTGGTGATGTAAAGGCGATAGAGCATGATAGGCAAGTAAAGAAAGAATTTGTAGTATCCATAGTTGCGTACTACCAGCAATGAGACCGGGTGGGTAAGATTTCAATCACAACTTCGACTTGGTCTGATGTTTGGTACTATTGGTCGACTAATTATCTTAGTCATCGCATCGATCAATGGATTATGAAATCAACAATATTAACTTGGGAAGGCCGACTGCCGTCGGCGGATACCTTGCTTGAAAAATGCAGACAGGGCACACGAATGGGAGGCATGAAAATTGTAGTCAAGTCTTTGTCAGAGTCTCATCCATTTCCTGATGGAGTACTAGAAGAGCAAAACCTCCAAAAGACCTCAATCCCACAGATCGGCTTAGCATCAATAACTCATACAGAGCGTCTGGGAACTTGACGATTCACGGTGACCAACGATAACTTTCACGGTGCACTGTGGCCGTAGCGGTTGGGTAGTGTGTCTGCCCACCTTGCTCCGTAAACTTCAACTGTTAAACCTGAAATGCTCCACGTAGGCCTGCTATTTTTTGCAGCTCTTGCGTTCGTAGTTGGCGTCTCGATCCACTCACGCTTAAGGAAATGGTTGCCACTTCCCCCCGGCCCTTCATTGCTCTCTATCATCCGGGATGTGGATGTAGTCCAACCATAGCTGTCTTTCACTGCCTGGGCTTCAACCTATGGTATCGTGTTCACCCTTTCCTCGTTTTCCAATTCGAATCATCTGTAACAACCTTATTATACTCTATCTTTAGGCGAAGTCTTTCATTTCTCCTTTTTGAATCAAAATACCGTCGTCTTGAACACAGAAGATGCTGCAAGGGCACTCCTGGAACAACGCTCGTCCAATTACTCTGATAGACCACTCGGTGCTTGGATTTTGGATCTGTAGGTCAACTTCCACGCCAAGCCACAGTTGTTTCCATGATCCTCACGCAGATATTCACCAGCCACGGCATCAACTTCAATGTTGCGTCCATGTCCTACGGAGGCGAATGGAAACGGCATCGAAAAGTCTTCCATCACGCTTTCCATGCCACTGCCACTCGGAATTACTGGCCGATTCGAATGCGCAAGGCTCACGAATTGGTATGGAACATCAGACAAGCTCCCGACAACTTCTTTGAACATATTCAAACGTTCGTCACTCAGGTGTTTGAACCCAGATCGATTAACTCACTCAGCCACTAACAGGTTCGCTGCATCTACCATTATGTCAGTTGTCTATGGCTACGAAGCTTCATCGACCAGCGACCCCTATGTCGCCACCGTGGAGAAGGCCATGCATGCACTCAACACAACTATATCACCTGCACGAGGTCTTTTATTCTTAGCCTTTCCTTTCCGTGAGCACGTTCGACGTAGGGGCTCAGTCTTAATGCTTCAGTCCTCAACATCCCAACGTGGGCTCCTGGAGGCGCATTTCGACGAAGGGCAATCGAACTGAAGGATCTCAAACGACAGATGATAGAGATTCCTTTCCAATACGTGCAGGATGCTTTAGTATGGCTACTTGCGCCACCAAATTTTGATTCCCACTGAAGCTCACAATGCACAGGCTCGGGGAACTGCAGCCCCATCAGTGTTAACCCAAGCCATGCAGGCCACCGACCCAGAAAGAGATTCTGATCAAATCAACATAGCCAAGTTTGTCGCAGCCACCGCCTATTCAGGTACACTATAGTCTCTGATATGTGTTTAAACATCCCCTTCACCTATACTAAATCATTGCGCAGGAGGAGCGGAAACTGTAGGTCTCCTTCGCTTGGCACTCGACGAATTGCCAACTTTCACCAGACAGTGTCTTCACTTGCAGTTTTCATCCTGGCCATGGTTC
>MU120902.1:390288-400610 GCA_014904835.1 Paxillus ammoniavirescens
CGTTCCGCGCATCCAGAAGCTTTGCAGGAAACTAACAACATGGGCCAGGTTTCAACACGAGAGTGTAGACGATGCCACGATATGCTAGATAGTGTTCGACTTTGCACCATTGCGGAGTGTAGTCTGCCCACGGATGGCTAATCCTTGTTTATCCAGCGGAACCTGCAGCAGCTCTCTGTTTGACCTATGCTGCTATTAGGTGCCGAACCATCCCAACCACCAAATTCTGCCAAGGGGTTGTGATACTAACAGCCTCCCACTCCATTCAAGGCGAAGGATGACCGCAATTCCCTCAACGTCCTAAATTACTTCACGTCGACCTCCGGGTTTTCATCAAGACGGTATTGGGCGTTGAGAATGAGTCTTCTGTAGGAGCGCCGTATTTATTGAATACCAGTTGATGAGTATTCTCGATCAAGAATGGTTGGTCCACTGACACACCCAAAACTGTCAAAATAGGTCTAAGGGTTGATGCGCATGTACGTCAATTTCCTCTCATTCATGCATAGGTCATGACTTGAGATGCAAGGGTGGTCCCACCATGGAAGAGCAACGTTCAAGTTCTAGATTACATAAATGTCACCTCGCCTCTCTTGGTGAGCAAAGAACCATCTATCATGATACTTTGGCTCAGAGGAACGGTTCAAGGACGTCTGGGATGTGCCAGGCGGAACGACATCAACTTTAGGCACATAAATGAACTCTACTTGGACACACAGCCTCGGCGACTTACCTCATGAAGGCTCAGAATATGAATGAGTACTGAACGTTGAATAGATGTGGTAATCATTGATATGTCTCGTCCTCGTTTTACTCTCTTACCCGCAGACAGAAGCTCAACAGATTTAGCTGCCAGTTCTCATTCCACTGATCGATTGCGGCCAGTCTGGTAAAACGTTGCATACCATGGTCCTCATGTTCGTCCATGTCTCGGGCGACCCAGAGCAATGTTTAGGTAGCTGGAGGTGAGTTGTGTCATATCTGGAGGATGAGTCCACAATGACATCGAGTCACTACTTATGCCCTCCGATTTTCAAGTTCAGGAGTGACCGGCTCGCTTTCCACACTAACCATAATTAGCCTCCTCTTCGCAAGCGCTCGAAGTACCTCGCGCATAACACGGGTTGTTGAACTATGCGAGGGAGCTCCACAGCGCAAATTTCAGTGAGGGAGAGAGCGCTTGAACAAAACATGTGTTGTTCATGATTGAGACCCAAGGAAACGGTTCTCCTCATGTCTTATCAATATCGCACAGGGATCGCTGTTACCAAACCATCGCCCCAACGCCTGCGCGGTCATACAAACCTCACAGTTCAGGGATCATCTCGGCCTGCCTTCTCAGACCTGTTCTTTCCTCTCGTCCTTAGTCCTCATATTGCCTTCAACACGGGTATCCGTCGACGTTTTGGCGACTTCGACAATCGCTTGTTTAGAAATCGGATTCACGACTTCCAAGTGAATTCGTCACATCGCGCGCTGAAGACGTTTAGGTGATAGATCCGGCTCTATCCTCTGCCTGCGACTTGAAGCAAAACGAAGTGATGGCGTCAATCAACCAGGTTTGTCGGCAATCAGACATCCTGTGCTTCAGTAAACTCACTCCGCCGAAGTCGTCTCAAGCTCGTGATCGCCGTCGGAATATCGTCTTTGTCGGAGAAACGGGGGCCGGCAAAAGCTCCGTTATCAATATCGTTGCTGACTCTAATGTCGCCAACACTAACAACGACACTGGGGCATGCACACGTGTTAGTGCACACTACGAGACAACGATACGCAATGAAGGGTTCAACCTGTGGGATACTCGTGGCCTCGGGGAAGGATTCTTTCGCTCCCTTTTTAAGAGAAATTCCGAAGGAGAATTGAGGAAGTTCCTTCGGGAAAGACACGACAAAGGCGAAATCGACCTCCTCGTTTACTGCGTTCGCGGGTCTAGGGCGCACGAGGCACAGGTGAAGAACTACAAAACCTTCTGTGCCGTCACTCGCCGGCTCGCAGCCCCAGTCGTCATCGTGGTAACAAACTTGGAGAGAGAGAATAATATGGAAGACTGGTGGGAGAGAAACGAGTCTAGTCTGCGAAGGCTCGGGATGGAATTCGATGGTCACGCATGCATCACTGCCCTTCCAGACCATCGTCGACAAATCGAGTCCAGGACGGCGCTTTACGATCTGATCACTGGGAGCTATCGCTGGCAAGCGGAATGCGATGGATCTTACTTCGGTTCTTCCGTTCAGCTAGGGCAAAGGGCCCCCAGCTCCGCAGTGACAAGATCGACAAGAGGGACCCATAATGAACCTTGTCATGGACCAGCCCCTAGGCACACAAAGCCCACTCACTCTCATGGGCAGTCTAGTCCTGGCACTCGGACCCCCGGTACGCTTGTTGTTAAGATTAGTTTATCTGATAGCGACACTGACGTCACCTGGTAAATTCACCTGCCATTGTGCCACCCTCAGGAAAGCGCCCATTTTTTGGGCTCTTGAGAGGCGTGCTACAACGGGGGGTTTCACAGAGTCGTGATGTTGAGCGTTCTCACAGCGCGAGAGATAGTCTACTGTCGCAACCACCCACCCCAACGAGTTATCATACTGCACCCGATCAAACTCCTCAGGGCTCACAACCAACGACGCCGGTCGACGGACCGGCCACGCCGCGCATCCAGGTCACTCGCGCAACATTGTCTATCAGTACTGATAACCTCAAGGACACCGTTCCATTGCAGCCCTTAAGCGACGAAACAGTCAGCCCAACATCTTGTTTGCATTCAATATTTCGCGACAGGTGCGTGACCAAGACAAATTTCTTCGTGCGTTTTGTCTGATAAACCTTTGAAGCTCTCGTGCAAGTTGTTCTTCGCACTCTTTGCATTCACAGCCACACTTGGAAAATCAGGAGCGTTCTGACAGTCCGGATCTTGCCCAGCCGGACAGTACCCAGCCGGACAGTACGCAGATTTCTCGATCTCAGCTATGGCTTGATCACGAAGGTCTGTTTTTTGGGGAGTCGTACGCGCCACGATGAGACTAAACTTGTCGTCATGACGTTAAGGGACTGAGCTTTGCTGCAGAAATTTGACTGACGTGGTCAGAAAAAGGATAGAGCACCCGAGTCGATCTGGCGGATTTGGAGATATTTGGGAATGCGATTTGATGGTAGGAGAAACACCACGAATGGTACGTCTCATCAGAAAGTTCAGCCTACCACTCACTAATCGCGGTTACCAGGTTGCGGTGAAGTCGGTGAGGGTACAACGTATTGACGGTGATACCCCATATCCGGCCGCTCAAGAGAAGGTAGTTGTTCGATCCGTTATCGTTGAATTCCTGATATGCAAGCTATCCTCTGCAGAAACTTCGACGTGAGCTGATAGTTTGGGCGAAAGTACGTCACGAAAATGTTGTAGAACTGCTTGGCGTTGTGTTTGGCTTCGGCGTGCTGCCGAGCATGGTCAGTCCTTGGTTCAGCAACGGATCATTGTCCGACTACCTCTCCAATCACGGGGCAAAGGATTTGTCCGAGAGGCAGCATCTCGTACGTTTGATTGTCCACCACCATAGATGATGTAACACTGAGTCGTCCGGCTGAAGCTTCTTGATATCGCCTCTGGTCTGTGCTATCGTGAGTTCGAACCCAATCTATCACAAAGTCAATTAACTCGTCACGCAGTCCACAGTGAGGGTGTTGTCCACGGTGACCTGCATAGCGTACGACTCTTCCTTGGTCGTGTTGGGAATACGATTGACTTCCCTAACAGGGCAATGTTCTTGTTGATGAGAACGGAAGGGCTTGCCTCACAGACTTTGGTCTCTCATTGATCATTCAAGACTTTGTGGGGACGTCATATCTTAAATCGGGCGTCTGCGGTTCTTTACGTTACGCAGATCCAGAGCTGGTTCGACAAGTATATGGCGACGGCAGGATGGTGTATCCCACAAAGCCTAGTGATATATATTCATTTGGAGGTCTGATGCTCTATGTTTGTGCAGTTTGTCATGACCTGCGATTCGCGTCATTCTGATGCCTTATCCATAGGTTCTGTGCGGAAAACACCCGTATGAGGGCATCAGAGAAACTTTGATCACAGGATCAATTTTGAGTGGACGCCGGCCACTGTCACCACTTGACGACGAGCGGCTTTCTCCTGGATACAGGTCCTTAATCCAACAATGTTGGAATTCCCAAGAGAACACGCGTCCGTCAGTTGAGGATATCCTGACATCGTTGCAGGAAATGTCGGAGAGTTGAAGGGTTCCACCAGCAGACGTGTGTACTGCGGTGCGACTACTTGTCTTGGTTGCTCAGCGACGTATCACTCATCGTTCGCTGGTTGTTATTCTCCCGGTTCCTTTCTCTGCCGCGCTTGACTTGCTTCAATTTTTTTTCAGATCATCCCCACCTTTATTTATCATGACACATGGACTTCCATCTATCAAGTATCGTCCATCACGACCTGTAGCCTCCTGTAACCGATGCCCCTTATATATCAGTATGACTTGATCATCTCAACACTTTCAAATTATGCTTCTTGGGACCTAGGTTTATCAAGCATTGGCTAGTGGCTCTTGTGGAGATCTATTTAGAACTTTATACCTTCTATAGTTATCACAGAACAATATCCGATTTCAGGTAATAACTAAAGCGCCAGTGATCTCGGGTTTATATAAATAAAATGTACAGGATGATACTCTGTAGCCCTGTATCGAGCTGCTAGGCCGCTGGCTACTAGGCGCCGCCCGTGACGTTAAGTATATCACAGTGACTACTCAAAGAATTCATTCATGTGTCCTCGAAGTCATAGGTACATCTGGGGGTAGTGGCGGTACTGTCACCGCTCTGGACGTGCTGAACCGTTGGGATAATCCGACTCAATCTTCCGTTGGTTCAAGTCTTCCCGCAAACAAAACGAAATCGGATTAGCTTGTTGCAAATAAAGCCGGGGGGTAAAAAGAACATAGGTTGCATTAGGCTAAGAGGCACCTGGCAGTGGCACTGGCCAGTGGTAGGAGCTCTTCGACTTACTTACCTTGTCCTGTACATTACATTTTTGAGTCAGTGCTGGCGGTATTCATATCCACCTGCCACCATGACGTCCACATCCACTAGGTCGCCTCCGCCCCTCTCCCGAACCTCCATGCGGTGGTCATGATTAGTATGACGCCACAACCAGCCTTCAAGCTTCACTGGCAGGGGTCATGGCTACGGTCAAATACGCACATCGGCGGAGCATCTCTACAACAAAAAAATATCTGAACGAAATAGGGGGAAGTGCAAGGGTGAGGCTACACTGTCGACCAAACCGAAAATTTAGTCGTAGATGTACGGATCTCCTACATAAAAAACCTAGCATCAGTGGAAGGGAGACATCAGTGAAAGAGACGACGCACGACCACAATGACAGATCAAGTAAAAGACGACTACTAGTACACCAAGAGGCCTCCATCCTTCGAGGCGACGACTGCTTCGTCCGAGTCGGAATTGTTATCGCTTTGTTGTCAACCTGTGACATAGCATCCGCCAGTCGTTTATGAGAGCTCAGGCAGCCTGGTCCAGGATATCCATGGGGGTATTGAGAATGGTCCGAAACACTCGTATTGGAGACGCGTCGCGATCATATCCATTGCCACTAGTAACCCGGACATCCTACTCACATTTAGTTTTTCCATCATTTTCTCACTCGGAAACGCCGCCCGCGTCGGCAAGAACCTTACAGATCCAATATTGTCTTTTTGGAGTGGTTGCGGAGGCGGAGGCCCACCCAAAAAAAGGAAGGTGTTTCTGCCGGTGAGTTCGTTCCCACGAATTATGGGGTGCGAGAGAAACCAGGAGAAACCTTGTCAAGCAAGGTGATTCGTTTCAGAGTTATTTTTCACTGAGAAATTACCGTTTCTTCATTGGCTGCAAATCACGTGAACTGACGAACCCACTCTTCGACGAATCAGACCATCTATCAACGGCTTGCCTCATAGTACGGTCTGATCAGCAGACTAAGAACCCGCCTGGTGGCACAAACGCGCAACCATGCGTATCGATAAGCTGAGTGTCGTTCTATGTCGAGAGATTTTACTTCCGAGATGTTAGGGCTACTCCCAGTGCTGGGTCAAAATATGCGAGTCATTGCGAGATACATACTGCAGAAGCGATTCAAGCGAACTGTTGCAGACATAAATACATACAGTATTTGCTAGTACGGACTGACCGGCCCAGTTATAGCATTGCCTCAACCTGCCCCCGGTAAGTTGCAACCTCAAAACATTCAAACTTCGGGTGCGCCAGAGTGGCATTGAGGACAGGTATTGCCCGTCTGCACGGTCTTCGGGCATGAGGCATCCGAACCGCTATTGAGGGATCCATTTGTCTGCAAGAGGAAAATTCCATCATCAAGTCAAATTGAAAGGCAGTATGTCAGTGAGTACGCACGCTGTAGTAGCAACTCAAATTCTTGATCATTCTCCCTGTCTTTTGGTACCTGGGCTGACGGTAAGCACCGCCTGGATCGAACAGAAACAACTGGTGCGAGGGAGACTCACTGGCAAGTAGTGGTATCCGCAATAGTGCATTTGTAGTGCAAGTTCACGCCGCCCACAGCGGCGGGGCAATTGGGGCATTTTGCATGCACACCCACAAGAGTATAAGCACTCAAAGAAGTGATGGCGGTGAGGAGAGTCAAGAAGGTCTTCATAGTGAGGAGATGATTGATGGGTGGAAGTGGGAGTTGCTGAATAGTAGGTGTTTCCTCGAGTGTATTTTATACCCTAACATTATGTCCCAACTTAAAGGGTCTCAACCCTCTTCTCTCTGTTAACGGGGAAAGACAGTACACATCACGGCCGCGGGGCTTGCAGCTGTGACGTGGACCATGGTCATCAGCCGTCTTCCTAGCGTCATGTACAAGGGACACGGTTGCTCGATCGGAAATTTCAGAACTTCATCTCGGTCTTCGAGATATCGTTGTGTCGGATCAACTGTCCACCATATATGGTCAATTGACTGTTCCACTCACATTGACACGGGGACCTGAACGACCAGCGTCCACGGATTCACAGCACGGTTCTCCGCCGTCCTATCCTAGACCCATACAGAAGCTGCCAGCACATCCAGCAAGGATCCTGCAGGTGGTTCTGGTGTCACAAAGAACCCATCCGCCAGCAAGGACTGGGGTTCTTGGGAGTAGGGTGAGATTTGCCCTGATTGCCCTTGTCACCACTTCTAGAGTGTTCCCACGCCCTGGGGTTCTTCAGCGGTGTTCTCTCTGAGTATGGCTCCGCTGGTCGGGTTTTCAGGCATCCCTGCCACTTTCACCCTGTGCCTCAAGCTCCTCACAGCACTACAGTAGCTCAGAGCCTTCTCGGGAGGTTCACCAGAGCATTCCCAGACGGTTCATTTCAAGTTCGCTCTGGGCACAGTACAATACATACCCTCTGGGCATGGTCGCACCACAATGGTTTGTAGTAAAAAAAGTGTATTCTAGGCATCGAGTATTCCTGGGTGCTGTTAGTTTTCAGTGGGCCTACCGACGAGTCTTCCCAGCCCAGGGAGTACGTCTCGACTCTTGACTCTCGAGTCCCCACTGTCGGGACTCAGCTAGGAAGGAACTTTATAAAAGTTTCTACTAAGCGTCTCCTGCATCGTGCACCAGGTCCAAATATGCTGTCAAGATGATCGAAAAAGCGCGTGCCAGTGGGACGGGACCGGTTGGCACAGTTGAGATGGCTAGTGGGGCGGTTCAAAAAATCGTTCTTCACATCGACCGGCATCGAATCTGGCCCATACATCAAGGGGTCCGTGGTCACGGTTGAATTTGCCATCCTTGTACTGGAAGCATGACCAGACGAACACTCAGATAAGTGATTCCATGTCATGGCGATAGACACGTTCCACTTTGTCGGCCTGGCCATCTGGTCGCAGGAGCTAACATTGTGATAATAGATGCCAACCTTCCAAAGTGGGTAGTGACTTGAAACATTTAAGCTAATCACTGGAGCCTAACGATGTCAATACCTCACAACTGACTTACACAAGACGCACATTGACGCCATGCGTCAAACATCTCCACTGGCTGGAGCTCTTTGATGAGTCAGAGCCCGCAGAAAATGAGAACGAAGAGTGTGCGACTTCCTTGGGTAGAGTCCAATCCAGCCGTTCAGATGTAGGACCAGGATCCATATTCTTACTCCCCACCCGGCCCTTAGCAGGTTCATCTCCTGCACCTCCATAATCAGAGAAGTCATTGTTGGGTTCCTGATTTGGGGCTCAGCTAGGAAGGAACCGGAGCATCCTGTAAGTTTTCCTTGACCACTTCACGACGTCCATGGACGGAGGAAACAGCGGAAACGGCTCACAAGGTTCCAGTTGGTAAAGTGGAGATGGTGGGCTACTGAATGGCGTGGTGCAGAAAACCTAATTTATCCGTAATGGCATCGAACTGGGCCCATAGTATCAAG
Organism: Paxillus ammoniavirescens; assembly: GCA_014904835.1. Classification (NCBI taxonomy): domain Eukaryota; kingdom Fungi; phylum Basidiomycota; class Agaricomycetes; order Boletales; family Paxillaceae; genus Paxillus; species Paxillus ammoniavirescens. The sequence goes on from MU120902.1 coordinate 398,730, forward strand.
GGGTCCGTGATCGCACTTGCCATCCTTGTGCTGGAAATCTAACCGGATAACCCCAAAGGCGAAGATTTGGCTATATATCCACTGAAGGTGCACGCGATAATGCACACGCCTCTTGGCTGAGCTTCGCAGCAAGAAGTCCAGGTACCGGCCAACGGTCTCTGAGCACCAGGACCGCCATCACTCTGGCTGCGCGTCACACCTGCCCATGGTATAATGTGGACGAAGAAAGGAATGCAGGAAGGACTTGGTTGCGCTCACTCACAACCTCGTTTGTGGCTAATGCTTCCTTTGACCACAAATTGATACCATCCACAGATGGTTGACCCAACGGAATCTGCGGGGTACCATGATTATACCATGCTACTTTCCGTTCGACGTATGCTCCTTTTGGGTATTGGACCATCACAACCACCGTTTTTGCCGGTGGGGTGTGGTTCTAATTTTCCACCCCATGCAGGTTGAAGGATCCGTAGAGATTGCAGTTTCCTCATGACGTCGTAAACTACATACTACACGTCGACCTTTGTGTGTTCATGTCAGACCTCGAGAGATCGCAACAAGCACAAACAACATTTTGATCACTAGAGCAGAAGATGAGCGACTAATACAAGATGTGAACACTACTCGGACGGTACCTAGAACAGAAGAGCACAACGTTAGGAGGGAAAGAAAGAACATAGGAGTAAGTACAACTAAATATTCAGATGCTGACATATACGGACGTCATAGCAAACAGTGCACGGACCATACGATCGACCGACCATAACATTACCCCGTCCGTAAGGATCGCGTCTCGCGATCTGGTGGTAATTCCTCCAAGGCATCATACCAGACTTCATGCATGTTGTCCCGCTCGAAGGTTCCATTTTCCCAGTTAAAGAGATGACGTGGAATGTGATTTGGTATGGTAAAATTCCGCAGTTCGCGAAAACGTAGTTTCATGGTTGGCATGGGTCGGGGTTTTGCAGGGTGAGCGCGATGAAAGTCGGCAACTACGTCTTTGGCGTGCGCGAGTTCGGATGCTCTCTTCCATTCATGCTCTTCAAGCGGGGATCCCTTCCAACGGACGAGATACTCCAGGTGGTCACGGTGAAGACGTGAATCAAGGATTTCGTCGATCTCTTGCTCCTCGACACCGTCGATGAGGTCAGGCGGAGGAGGCAGAGGTTTGCGCTGAGATGGGAACTCGGGTGGAGTGTAAGGAGTGAGCACGCATTCATTGAAGACGGGGTAGATGGATTTCCAAGTGATGGGGAGACGAAGCTTATAGGCTGATTCGCCATGTTTACTGAGGATGGAGAAGGGACCATATCGTCGATCATCTAACCTTTTTGTAGGGCGATCAGATGTAATATGAGTGGCTTCTAGCCAAACGAGGTCCCTGATCTTAAAATCCGGCGCCTTCTCCCGTCGACGGTCGTAGAACCGTTTCATGTCATCTGCCGCCTTCTTCAACGCCGCCTCCGCTTCTGAACAAATCCCTGTCATTCGATCTGCAAAATATTTGGCTGCCTCAACGCGCCCTTCCCTCCTTGGACTATTTCCTTTCCACAGGTGTTGACCGTAGTTGAGAAAGAACGGAGTTTGGCCAGTACAACTGTTTCGGTAATTCTTGCCACGGTGGCGCAAACACCGTTCGAAAATCAGAAAATCGAAAAATTCAGAAAATTCAGAAAATCACTGTCCCGAGCTCTCTCGCCCCCCACACTCGTTTTAAATACTCGAAAATATCTTATAATCATGGCTGTTAGTGGGATTATTCTATTGAGAAACCCCCGTGGGAAAAAGAAACCCCTCAAATATTGCTGACTAATCAGAAACCCTCCCTAATTAGTTTCAATAATGGGGGTTTCTCGGATGTTTTTGTCACCCGGACCCTCC
>MU120902.1:402225-465045 GCA_014904835.1 Paxillus ammoniavirescens
TAACCGAACACCACCATCTATCCCAAAGCTCGTTTTGAACCTGATCGTAGTGTTGCCACCTGGCGTGGCGTTCTTAAAGCCGTTGGTGATTCTGTTTTTCTTTGGCCCGTCTGCGCTTGGGGAAGGTGCACCTAGCTAATTGGTTGGAGGGATGCTGTGGTCGAACGCAGAGCTGACTGTCGTCGTAGACGTCCTTGACGGATGGATGTTCAAGAATATGTTTGGCTGGCACTGACCCCAGTGCAGCCGCCGGTCCGGACGTGATGTGTTGGCACAAATCGCAGCGTAACGAGACCGCGTCATTGCTAAATTTCTTTCACGCAATCACTGGCAGGTGGGTAATCCTTGGTACATAGCCGACGTATAAGAAGGGACGACTGTCTTCAGCTGCCTTCCTTCTATGGTATACATAACTCACGATGTGCAGATTAGAAATTCTCCAACATACAGGCTTTTGATATATTATATTGTTCGATGTTTATCAGGACGGTACAGATACCGCTCACAGAAGCACATTAATCGCCGGCTTCCATGCCAAGCCTCGCCCACCCTCCAAAACAGCCCCCCTACGAAGTGACCACTGGCAAGTGGTAGGCTTCTCTCAAAGTGATGCATCCCTGCCTCGGTGGAATCTCTGGAATAATTCTCACAATCAACGTTTGCCACAGCTAGGTGTATATGTGACTAGAGCGCTGACTGGGCATTCATCAGTGAGTGATTATTATTTGCTCGGGCCCATCAGTTCTGATTGGTAAAGGACATGTGTTTGTGTTGTTGATATCGGTGTCGTACTTGATGCCTCATGGTGATTCCCATCGCCCATGACGCTGCCAGAACCTCGACAATGGCTACTGAGCACTCGCCCAACGATGTTGTGGCACAGCTGTTCCAAGAACTGTTTTCAAAGGTTGGCGCGTGCTTCGATCTCTTGAACAGAAACTTATTGAGCTCTTCCTTCGTTCTAGTACCTAAACGGTATGCCTAATTCAAACTTGCCTACTTAAGAGTCACAGCCCTGACCTCGGAACGTAGTCGCTGCATTGGCAGCTTTTGTATGTGTCGTTTCGTTGGAGCCGCGAGATTAACCTAAAATTTCCCCGGTCAAGCTATTTGATTATTGTTTGACATTTTCATCTGAGGTTCGTCTCCTGCAATCACTCTTTTGACTTCGCTGAAGCGTGAGGGCAGGTGCGCCACGTATGGGGCAAGAAGTGGGAAATATCCCGCATCATATTTACGACATCAAGATACTTGCCATTCATTCCGTCAGCGATTATTATCCATAGTTAGTGCTGCTCTCTGGTTCACGACCCACCTAACTTATGACTCTGTCCCTACGCAGGCGTTTTCTACGGCCAGAAAGTAAGTATGTTCCTACAACGGCTTCTGGAAGTTAAGACGGATCAGCTTACCATTACCTCCAGTGCGATACTAACAACATTCAAGATGGTTTGACCGTTTAGGCCCCACGCTGCTAGGTACCCTGGTTGACTCTCTGGCTTAGTGATATATAATGTTGGCATTATTTCTGCGGAAATGATCTTGGTTCTGCGTACATACGCCTTATGGGAACGTAGTCGAAGGGTGCTCGCTATCCTGATAGCTTTGGCAGTGGTGAGTGGTTCTCCAGGGTGTATGTATATTAGCTGAGATCGTCTCAACGACCTTTGGACAATTTCAGATGTTCTTTATAGCTATAATGGTCATAAGAACAAAAGTGACCTTTTCACTGCATGGGGACTCCGAGTGGCCTCGTGGTGAGTCTTGCGTGAATGTGTAGGCCGTGAGCTGATTTTTCATACAGCATGGTATTCTAATGGATGCACGTCCCCAACTTGGAGAAATTCTGCCTTCGAGTTGAGTTTCTTGATGACATTCGAGATCAGTATGTACTTCGTGTACTTCGCAAGGCGTACTGGAATTCATCGCCCACAGTCCTTCAGAGCATGAATACTTGGAGGAAGTTTCGAACTTACCGCGACGTCCAAAATCAAACATTAAATACTCTATATTGGGATGGGATCATGTACATGTTCGGAATCATCCGTAAGGTGTTCTTTTCACTCAAACGAGCTTTGAGATGATTTGATTTCCCCTCAGTTCTAACGACGACCAACGTGGCGCTGATAGCTGCTGCACCAGTGAGTAGCATCTTTCACTTGATCCCTACTGCCAACACAAGCTTACTCTCGCCATAGATCGCATCCATTCCTGCATTGGAGACGTTTGTGCCCTCCCCCCATCATCAGACTGCGTGTTTTCTCATCGACTTGTTCGCAGCGCCCAAGTGGCACTCCATAGCGTTCTCGCCTCTCGGATCTTCTTCAACCTAAAGAAGTGCGACGAACGCATCCGTGGCGGTGGGGCCGAGCCGGACATCTCGTTGGATACCCTTCGATACAGGTCCCTCTCTGTTGGTACAAGTCAGTCGCGAGTAGAACATTTGGTGACATGAGGGTTGCTCGGGCGATTTTGATGCAGTGCTACTGTACTTGTATCTCGGCCAACTTTGTGCAAGCGCAGATTCTGGACGCAAATTATTGACGTATAATGTACACAGAACAGGACGGTATTGTTCGTCTTATTGCCGTCTTCGCGATTCACTTGACTGGTACCAAGTATATGATGCCGATTGACGACACATCTGCATTCCTGCTCGTCCTTTCGCTCGGTACAGCCATACCGATGCCTCATAGATCCGTTCACCATCTGGCCTGTTCCTCTTCCCCCGCCAAGTCCGGGAACGAGACACGATACCACAACCGAGGGGTACGATCATATCCCGATTGCACTGCAGACAATGGAGTCGAAGCAGAAATCGACGCTGAGGAAGCACACGCACCCATTTTATCCTACGAGTATGAACACAGTTCGTACTACCTCCCGGAGCCATCTTCGGCGGATAAGATGAACCCTGCGCGGAGCTCAAGCCGTGAACGGGGCGAAGAACCAAACATACACGAGCAGCGTCATGTACCTCATCCGAGTCATTACCACCCTGGGAATATGTGAGTGACTCGGATTAGTTACGTACTCCTCTTTCGCACTTTCGGACAAGCTCACAATTGGGTTCCTCACATTGAGTGTGCCAGTGTAACTTCACTTTTACCAATACCTCGAGGTTCGCTGCAGTGATGGGTCCTCTCTGTTTCCAATCTTTTCGCAGTCCTCCTGGTTTCTTCAATATGCACCGCACTTGGTCGTGGCCGGGGTTACCTCGTCATCGGATCCTGCATTCTGGGTGCGTCAAAGGTTGCTTCCCTGCACTGGTCTACACCGCGGTTCAAGCCCAAAATCATTCACAGCGAACGAAGAAACGCAAGAGTTTGGCTCGGTCCTCCATAAATCCCACATATAATGTGCTTTGAATTGATACAAGGCGTATACCACGTCAAGATTCAATCACGAACGATGTAGCAAGACAGAACATGTTGACTCTCTGACGTGGAACCGTTGCGTAAAGGCATAATAGGAAACGATTGTGTTCCCTATGGTATGCCTATGGGTGACTAACGGCATGATGCAGGACAATCATTGCCTGTCGCCACATTTTCCGGGCACGCCGGGTCCGACACCGGGCCCCCAATGGTGAGGGACCCAGCATTCTGCAAGAAGGAAAATTCCATCAAGTCGAATGAAAGGCGGTATATCACTGAGTCAGCGAGTACGTACGTTCCAGTGGCAAAAGAGGATCAATGGGGACCCGTTCTTATTGTACCTATTCTGACGGTAAGCACCGCCTGGATCGGACAGAAATAACTAGTGCGAGGGAGACTCACTGGCAAGTAGTGACACCCTTGTTATCAACGCATTTGGCGATCAACCCCTCGCCGCCCATAGAGGTGGGGCAAATAGCGCACTTCGCATGCACACTCGCAAGGGTATAAACACTCAAAGAAGTGATGGCGGCGAGGAGAGTCAAGGTCTTCATAGTGAGGAGACGATTGACGGATGGAAGTGAGAATTGCTGGCTCGGAGTAGGTGTTTCCTCGAGTGGGTTTTATACCCCAGTAACATTATGTCCCAGCTTGGGCTTGTACTAGCTCTGTAGGGTCAACCTTCTCTCTGTCAATAGAGAAAGACGGTACGCTGTCGCAGCCGCGGCGCCTGCAGCTGTGATGTGGACCATCGTCATCATGGTGATGCGGGTGCCATCTTCCTAACGTCATGTACAAGGGACTCAGGCGCTCCTGGCCAGTGGTAGTGAGTCGATCAGAAAAATTCTGAACTTCATCCCGGTCTTCGAGGGCCCCGTTCGTTCATCCCAGAGGCCATGGATACATTAGATAATTGCAGTATTGTAGTGCATTACTCAATATTGCTCTTGGTGTGATGCATCACAGCAATATTACGGTGTTGGCTGGCCGCCCTGCGGTGTCACCGGCCACCGGCCACCGGTCCCCGTCACGGTGATTTAGCATTTTTCTCACCCCAACCTACGTTGAATAGATTATTTCCGGATCTCGAGTCCGAAGTTTCTTCGAAACATGAAGGAGTCTCCCGGTCTTATGAGCATTCATAACTTACCCTTGCCACCACTCCAGAGGGTATGCCCTTCACGACGCCATGGGCAGTATCTTGTCCACGGGCACTCCGGGGCCGATCCAAAGTTACTTCAGCAAACGTTCGGGGCCCTTCGAAACCTTGGTCAATAGCACAATGGTCCCAGAACACGGGCTCGGTTATTCCTTGAATCCTCAAATGGCCCGGGAACGCCACGGCAGGTTGCTCAACTGCATGCTCAAAAAAAAACGCGTTACGAGCGTCCTTGGTGACCTTTCAGCGAGATTCTGCATGCCTGCGTCTGTCTGCTCCGGACACGTGCAACGACTGCGGAGTGTGTTGCGGTCTGTCGAACAGGCCTAGCAATTCGTCATTCTTGTTTGGAAGACGCACGGGGTCAAGCAAGCCTACTTCAAGGAGCTCTGGGTTCTCGTCGGTGAGTTTCTGTCCCTTCCAGACTAATCCCACAGTTTCCTGGACTGATGATGACTGAACAGACACCAAACTTAACCCGGCAGCTATCCAAGGGGTCATCCAGGACCTGAGGTCCAATCGGCTGGCCATACTTTGGAGCAAGATTTGTGGGAGTGCGATCTCGTCATTTTGAAACCGTATCAATCGCTATACTGACGAAAAGTGCGCGTACGCACCCTTTGCATCATCATATTTCCGATGCGAGACAAATTTGTGGGGGCTTGCCTCCATGGCCTAGCAACGGGAGTGAGATAGGAATCGATATTATTCTAATTATCCTCATCCAGCCCACTTCTCCAGCGCACAATATATTCTAACCGAGTGCACGGATTTCCCATCAACGCCAACTTGAACGCCGTCACACTTGATCCCTATGGGAAAAAGTGCGTCAGGAATCATTAATCAATCGAAGGCTCGATTCATCGCCGCCGGCTGGCATGCATATCGTCTTTAATCTCCAAAATCGACAGGCAAGATACACAGTAGTAGGCCGCAGTATACTATGCCTCTCCGTGACCTTGGCTTCGAAACCACGCGTAAATGGTTCAGCGCCAGTCCCTCTTCTACGAGAGAGAAACAGGATGGTGCGATCAGAATACAAGATGGCATAGGTAGGGGACACTGTTCTGGCACAATTGCAACGGCATTAATGGAACCACGTCATTGCTAAAATTCTTTCACGCAGTCAGCTGGGGTAGGCCAGGGTGTACAGCCGATGTACATCCACTGGCATATCCCGTGATGGGCTAGCCGCTTACGGTGCAACGGAAGACTTTAGTTCACGAATGTCTACCGTGAGTGAGAGCTAGCTGCGCTCTGAGAGTTCTCAACACGTGCTGACGATTATGCCTATTCAATCCCCCAGAATAAAGCGCCACGTTCCGAGTTGCAGGGTGTGGGCGCAAGCTCAAGAAGCCACTCTCGCCAAGCTGTGTGGCAGAGCATTGGCTGAGTGGCCCAGTAGTTCACGATGCACCGATTGCCCTCAGGGGAAATTGTCGAATATGCCTAAATCTGACACGTTGTTCATCCCTCCGCCCAAAGAAGGACGATCGAGACTTTTATGCCATGCCTCGCCTAGCCTTCAAAACAACCCAAAGTTCACGGCGATGTTGTCCTCTAAATGTTCCTAGCAACTGATTAATGGAGGGTGCAAGTCTGAACAGTTGAACCCTGCGAATGCGGTAAGGCTTTTCTCAAATCAAGGCATCCCTGCCCCCTAGGGTTCTCACAATCATTAATGATCAGAAAACTAGGTATATACGTGATCCAGGCGCTGGCCGGGCATTCAAATCAGTATTGTACCTGCTGTCCGCTTGAACCTTAGTTCCGATTAATAAGGGGTATAGGTGTTGTACTTAAGGCTTCATGGCGACCTTTGTCGCCCATGATGCTGCCGGCCCCTTGGTGATGGCTACTGAGTACTCTCCCAACGATGTTGTGGTACAGCTTTTCCAACAGCAGTTTTCAAAGGTATGCGCGTGTTTCGATCCCTTGAAAAATAAGGAACTTATTGAGCTCTTCCTTCGTTCTAGTACTTAAACGGTGTGCCTTATTCAATTCTGTGTGCGTAACAGCGCCAGCCCTAACCTTATACGAATGTAGTCGCTGCGTTGTCAGCTTTTGTATGTCTGTCGTTCTGTTGCACCCACACACTTGAGCTAACGTCTCTCTGGTTAAGCTATTTGATTACTGTTTGACCTTTTCGTCTGAGGTTCGTCTTCCGCGATCATGCCTTTGACCTTGCTGAATTGTGTGAGGACAGGTGCACCATGTATGGGGCAAGAAGTGGGAGACAACACGCATCATATTTACGATATCAAGATACTTGCCATTCATCGCTTCACCCATGATTTGCTATAGTTCGTCCCGCCCGCTAATTTACGGGTTATCTAATGACCCTGTTATTATGCAGATGATCTCTACGGCCACAAAGTCAGTATGTCCTCTATGGTAGCCTATGAAAGTTAATACGGACCAATCTAACCCTTACCTTCACAGTGCTCGGCCTATAGCTATGTTCTAGAGGGTTTGACCATTTACTTTCCACGCTGCTATACATCCCATTTGACTTTCTGGCTCAGTGATCTTCAATGTTTGCGTCATTTCTGCGGAAGTGATCTTGATTCTACGCACATACGCCTTGTGGGGGCATAGCCGAAGGGTACTCGCTGTTCTAATAGTCCTGGCGGGGGTGAGTGTTTCCCCAAGGTGTATGTATATTAGCTGAGATCATCTTGACGACGTACGGGCAATTTTAGGCGTTCATTTTAGCTGCTACGTTCATATGGACAATGGTCGAATTCTCACTACCTGGGGACTCCAAATTGCCTTACGGTGAGTCCTACCTGGATGCGTAGGCCGCAAGTTAACTTTTCATATAGTATGGTATTCTGCTGAATGCGGATCCGGAACTTTGAGAAATGGCGCCTTCAGATGCGCCTTCATGATGGCATACGAGATCGGTATGTTATTCTTGTATTTCTGCGATCGTGCTGGAATTCACCGCCCTCAGTCCTTCAAAGCATGAATACTTGGAGGAAGTTTCGAACTTACCGCAATGTCCAAAGTCGAGTATTAAGCACGCTATACTGGGATGGGATCATGTACATGTTTTGGATCATCCGTAAGCTATCCTCCTAGCCCACACGGGCCTTTGCAGGAATTTGATTCTTCGCCAGTACTAACCGGGGTCAATATGACGGTGATAGTCGCTGCACCAGTGAGTAACACCCTTTCGCTTAGTCCCAACACAAACTTATTCTCGCCATAGCTAGCATATATTTCTTCGTTGGATACGTCCGTGCCCTTCTTCCATAATCGGCTCCGTGTTTTCTCATGCATTTATTCATAGCGCCCAGGTCGCAATCCATAGCGTCCTCGCCTCTCGGATATTCTTCAACCTTAGGGCGTGTGATGAGCGCATCCGTGACAGCGAGTCTGAGTCGGGTGTCTCGTTGGATACTTTTCAATGTCGGTCGCGCTCTGTTGGTACCGGCTGGTGGCGGGCAGAGGAGTCGACTTCATGAGGCTGGTTCAGGGGTTTTTGGTGTGCTGTATTTGTGTCTCTGTCAACATCATGGTATCAATTGTTCCAGTGCAGGTTCTGAACGCTAATTCATGTACACTTTGCGGACGATTCCAGAGCATTCAGAGTATCACACATTTACTCAAAGGTAGCCCATGGATCGAGCGTCAAGTGATGGGGACACTCGCGTGGTAGTATGAACGCGTCCAGGCTCATATCGATGATCGATGATTATATTACTGTTCTTAGGACAGTGCATATCGGAACCCTTTCTAACGTGTCCGCGTCCAAATAAGACGACGAAACAGAATTGCGTACGTGACACTGTTGCTAGGATGCGACTAGTATCGCTCTGACTGTAACGTTCTCGCCTTCAGTCGAGTCACAGCATGATGCTGAAGTGCACATGAACACGACCTGCTCCTTACTCAATCAAAAGGTACTTCTTCAGCCAATCGTCGAACATGTCCAAGCCTGGTGCTCCACCTTCTGGCCGCGAAGAACTTCTGTGCTGCTGCCTTTCCTGGTAAGCATGAAGCGCCCTGTATGATAATCACACAGCGTGTACACAGCCAGCCAACCAATACATTAGCAACGTGCATTGTCGACTGGCAGGCAATGAACGCCGCGTATATAAACCCACTGAGCAGCGAGATTCCCTGTTGACCCACCTTGCTAACAGCGAAGATGCGAACATATTTTTCCTCCCTGTTTTGGATATCTTTCTCTTTACTTTCTTTGTCCCTGTTAGCGCATGCCCTTGACCAGGGCGACGAGGGTCCGTCCTTTGTCTCGACGTTAGTCATGCATAAGGATCCGAGCTGATTAACAATTCATGGGGTACAGCAAAACAAGATAAGAACTTCATGTGTGCGTATCTGAATTTCATGAGGCCCATTTGCATCGGGATCTCCTTTCCCTGATGCTCTTGTACTTTAGCATTTCTCAACCCAACCTATGTCGCTCACAAAATCCAAGGTCGGTTTCCTAGTTTCTTTGAAACGCGGATGTCTCCCAGTTTTAGGAGTGCTCATGACATACCACCCTTATGGCCACTCTAGAAGGTTACCGCATGGCTCCTACTTCGTTGCCAGACGCCATGGGCAATATTTTTTCCACTGGCACTGCAAAGGGGTCAGAGCCTGAGCTACTTCAGCAAGTGTTCAAGGCTCTCCGTTCCGGAGACATCTCCAAAGTTACGGGATCCTTGATTGCTAGTACAGAACCTCTAGACATCACGACCCATTCTAAAAAGATAGCTGCTCACATCAGGAGTGCTTTTAATGACGCTCTAATCCATCCTGCGTCTGCTCCCGGACATGTGGAACGAGTGCAGAGCGTGTCGGAGTCCGTCGGACAGGCCCAGAAATTGATCATTCGTGTTGGGGAGAAATATGCGGTCAAGCAAGGTGTGGTGGAGCCATACCTGGCTGTTATCGGGCCCTGCGTTCAGAAGCTCTGGGTTCTCGTCGGTGAGCTTCTTTCCTTCCCAATATTGGTCCCACAGTTCCCTGAACTGATGATGCTACACTGAACAGGCGACGTAGCCGAAATCCACCCTATGGTTATCCCAAAGCTCATTCTGGATCTGATGGCAATGTTGGTGCCTGGTGTGGCGTTCGTAAAGCCGGTGGTGACTTTATCTTTCTTCGGGCCATATGTGCTTGTTTCAGGTGCGTCTGGCTGTTTGGTTGGAGGGAGGTGGGGAACTCGAGCGTAGAGCTGACGATGTCGCTGTAGATGTTCTTGGCAGGTGGGTGTTCAAGACGGTGTGGGAGCTTCTGAAGGCGTAGATTTAGATCATGTTCTAGGTAGCCTTGTTTGAGCATGTTTGAGGCGGACGTGCTAGCAGTAGGATATCATGATATCAGGAACTTCATCGTGCCAATGGCGTCTGGTTAGGACAGACCGACCCCGGTTGGGAGCTTTTTGGCCTGCGCGACCCTACCAAATTGCCAGAACGCGTCAATTGCAGTAAATATCATTCTAGTAGGACATATGTAGCCGAGGGGCGAGCCAACTTGTTTGTCGAGCGTTCGCATCTAAATGAGATGGGGCGAAACAGAACGGTAACTGCGTAACGGCGGCACTACTTTCGGGCTGTTCGCGTCTGGGGTTTAGGAGAGGAAAATGTCGTGTGGGTGGGCCTTCCCAGGGTGGTCGAGGACGGAGACAGACCTGCCGAAGCAAGATGTGCTGATGCTGGAAAACCAGCACAGGAGATCGAGAGGCACATCACGCGAGGAAAGAACAAAGAACAAGATGTACCAAAACCGTTACAAGTACGAGCGTGAGACATCGAGGCAGAGCAAAGATAACTCGACTACGTAGAGCAAAGAAAGTATACGGTGGGCGGGCGAGAAAAGACTCGAACCAGAGCTGACGTCGTGGAAGTGGAATGAGGAGAACAAAACGTCAAAACTACGCTTGGTTGTGTCACGACGTCGGAGGCCGAAAATCATCTTTCTCTAGCTTTCTCTGCGCCTTGGGCACGGACGGCGAAGTTCACACATCTGAGGTGTGACCACAACGTTCCAATGTACCTAGGTTACCCTCACCAGCTCTCACCACCAGAATCGACCTAGGCATAATCATCTGGAGCGAAAATGGACACGACTTGGCCCGCCTAATCCTGAGGGTACTTCTTCAACTAATCATCCAGCAGACCCTAAGCCTAGCACTCCACCTTCTGGCCGCGAAGGACTTCTGTCCTGCTGCCTCTCCTGGTAAGCATGAAGCGCCCTGTATGGCAATCACACAGCGTGCACACAGCCAGCCAGACATGAGCTAATACATTAGCAACGTGCATTGTTGACTGGCAGGCAATGAACGCCGCACATATAAACCCACTGAGCAGCAAGGCCCCCTGTTGATCCACCTTGCTAACAGCGAAGATGCGAACGTCCTTTGCCTCCCTGTTTTGGATATCTTTCTCTTTACTTTCTTTGTCCCTGTTAGCGCATGCCCTTGACCAGGGCGACGAGGGTCAACATAACTATGAAGAAGGGGCCGGGAGTAAGCCCGAGTCCGACATCCGTCAGTCCTTCGTCTCGACGTTAGTCATGCATAAGGATCCGAGCTGATTAACAATTCATGAGTACAGCGAAACAAGGGAAGAATTTCATGTGTGCGTATCTGAATTTCATGAGGCTCGTTTGCATCGGGGTTTACTTTCCCTGATGCTCTTGTACTTTAGCATTTCTCAACCCAACTTATGTCGCTCACAAAATCCAAGGTCGGTTTCTTAGTTTCCTCGAAGTGCGAATGTGGTCTTATGCTAGGCGTTCATGACACACCACCCTTATCGCCACTCCAGAGGGCTACCAGATGCCCTTCACTTCATTGACAGACGCTGTGGGCGATATCTTCTCCACCGGCACCTCAGAGACGCCAGATTCGAGTCCCGAGCTACTTCAGCAAGCGTTCGAGGCTCTCCGTTCCGGGGACACCTCCAAACTCACGGGATCCTTCGAAACCTTGATCAATAGTACAGTAACTTTGGACACCGCCCTTCATTCTATCCTTGAATCCTTGGACGAAATGGCAGGACAGGATGCTCAACTGCATGCTCTCTCGAAAAAGATAGTTGCTTGCATCATGGGTGTGCTTGACGACTTTGTAGCGAACCTCCGCATGCCTGCGTCTGCTCCTGGCCATGTGGAACGTGTGCGGAGCGTGTCGGAGTCCGTCGAACAGGCCCAGCAATTGATACTTCTCGTTGGGGAGACGTACGGAGTTAAGCAAGGTGTGATGGAACCACACCTGGCTGTTGTCAGGTCCTACATCGAGGAGCTCTGGATTCTCGTCGGTGAGCTTACCTTTACTTCTAGTACTAATCCCACAGCTCCCTGGACTGATGTTTCACTGAACAGGCGACGTGGCCGAAATCTACCCGACAGTCATCGAAGCGGTCGTTCTGAACTTGAGTGCGGTGTTGCTGCCTGAAGCAATGTTCATACGATCGTTGGTAATTCTATACTGCTTCGGGCCGTATGTGCTTGGGAAAGGTGAGCCTGACTGAGTATTACTCGAGCGCAGAACTAACAACGCCATTGTAGACGCCATTGGCGGGTGGGTGTTCAAGCAGGCGTTGGAGGTTTTGAATGCGCAGGCAATCATTGTCTAGGCAACCATGTTAGGAGCCTGTCCGAGTCGGATGTCTGTGTGATTCATAATGAGTTTAACTTTGCGGTGCACCAGCGCAGTTGGATATATTAGCAGAGAATCCCGGAGAGCACGAACCTCGTATTCGATCCATGTGTACTACATATATAGTTCGACTCAATCAATGTTACACCTCGTAAGTCGTTGAGGAACAGGTGGAGTGCAAAATACATACACAGTCCCAAATAGAATTATCACAGGCAATACCTGATGTGCGTAAGTCACCCAATAGGAAGCGAGTACACAGCGAGTGCTTACCGTCTATCACCAAAATCACCGAGGCCTGGTAAGATGTACGCTTTCTCATTCAGACCCTTATCGATCCATCCGGTGATCTGCACACATTCTATGAAGTGTAGGTGCAGCTGGAAAAGAAGGAGCGACGTACCACGCGCACTGTAGGGTGCTTGGTGCAGAATGCCTTCAGGCCTTCGGGTGCTGAGATCTCGAAGGGCGTCGATAATTATGAAATACCACTTAGGAGGGTAATTACCAGGTTAATAAAGATGATCCGTTCTTCGGGGACGCCGTGTTCTTTCAATATTTCGACGGCCTTCATGGATGATCCGCCAGACGCTGGGCCCAGATGTGGGAACGTGTAACAACATCCAAGTGACGGAAACGAGCGTACCTAGCACAGGGTCTAATAGAAGGACAAATCGCGATGCGATGTCCTCAGGGAACTGTGATTAACTCTTGGTCAATAACCAACAAAGTATTGATCGTTAATCGGCTGGCCTACTTTGGAGTAGTAATACTTTGGGAGTGTGGTCTCCTCGTCCTTTTGCAACGATGTTAACAGTTGATATACCGAGGAAAAGTGCGCGTTCGTACCCTTTGTAACAGAATCTTTCCGATGCGGATACTTCGGCATACTTCGCGCAGGCCCGCCTCCATCGCCTAAATGGAGAGAAACTGGAGCTATTGTGACAATTGACATTGTCCGGCCTACCTCTCCAGCGCGCAATATGGACACTCCACATATCTTACCTTCAAAGCCGACGCCCTCATACGTTGATCCCTACAGGAAAAAAAGTTTGTCAAAAATTAGTCGTAGACCCCGCCCATCGCGAACCAGATTCTGCAGAATCAAATGTGTAAGATACGCACAGTAGGTGTTTGCACTGTCCTGGGAACCACAGGCAAATGGTTGAGACCCTCTTCGACGAGCAACCGGATGATGCGATCAGAGTAGAAGATAAAGTCACCGCGGCTGGTTGTTTTGTCTCTGATAATCGTGTAGAGGGCTTCGAGCTGAGCAGTTGGGGAGAGAGTGAATACGGAAGGAGGAATAGCTGCTGGAGTTGTTTGGGAAGCCTTGACTGACATTTCTGCTACTGTATAGGGGGTGCAGTTAGTATTTAGGATGGGCCTGCAACTTGGTACAGCCTGGAGGACAGTACTGGCGTCGTTAAGCCTGAGGGAAACGGTCACAACGGTACTAGTCTTGGCTCAGTGGGAAGTCTTCAGGTGGTGTCTGGGAGAGGCAGTCCACCCGTATTTATACACAAGGTGGTGATAACTTAGTACATAGTACATAGGAGGAAAGCCGGGAAAAGGGAAAACGTGACGCCGCGCCGACACCGCAATATCTGACCAGTCACACGTCGATCCCTGGTAAAATCCGCTGATGTGCGTGCGCACGAGTGAGCGCTGACTATACCCACGACCATCGATTATTATTCTCGTTGGCTAATCCTGCAAAAACCTTTGGTGTACTTGGAGTTTCGTGGCATCTCTGCAGGAATCTTTAGAGTACTGCATTCCAATGCTTCGTGTTCGCGATGAGCTGTCATCCCACAAGGATCTCGTTGGTAAGAATCTGGAGACGTCGTCTGCTGATTCCTGAAAGAGGCCACCGAGCTCTCCTATACTTAGGCACGAGTAAGTGCGCTTGATAGCCTCATCAATTCCCGAGGATAAAGCGTCTACTTCTGCGCCACGCTGATAACTCTCACAGGAACTTCCTCCCACCAGGTGCATCCCGCTCACAGAAGCACGATTGAGCCTCGTATGCCACGTCTTATCTGGTTAGACAGTGTGGTACATACAGCGTGCACCCAGGCCGGATCCACTCCTGGTCTCTGTTTGAATTTTCACCCCATGTGAAAAGACGGCTTGCCTCATAGTACGGTCTGGTCACCAGACTAGTCCTGAGATAGCTGTTGTTTGTGTGTGTGGCTGCTGACTGGTGTTGAAATGACAGGTTCGAGGATATGGACCGTCTCTTCATCGCACGTCAGATTCACCCATTTATCAATAGGGTGTTCCGTTCGAGCAAGCCGTCAAAGCGTACTCGCACTTGGAGAACCATGTTGCGAAGATTGTCATCAAATCGTTGAAAAACTAATAAAGTTCGGTCATACAGAAATTTAGCAAGAAAAATTCTGAAGGTGTATCTTGGATGTAAGCGTGCCTAATTTGTAGCGATGATCATATTCGTTCTTTTATCCATCTGCTAACCCCCAGGCTCGTGGTACGTTGCTGAACAGTCAATTGAAGCGTTCCATGTCGCACTTGCAAAATGCCAGTATATTTACAATGTTTTTTGTTGTTATTTTTATTCGCTCTTTTTTGTTGTTGGTACGATCACCGTTCTACTGAATTCATTCCGCTCTCTTTGAAACCTCGTATCCTGTATCCATGCTCCCTCAACTGATATGCAACACCCCAGATCCATCAACCCGCCTCTGCAAGAAAATCTTTCTCTCGCCCAACATCTCCGCAATATCCTCTTGAGCGTCCTTCTGATTACCACCCATCACGCTCGACAACGAGTCTGCCAACTGCTCCGCTTTCATCTGTGCAAACTGTGCGGGCAGCTCTGATCCGTGTACGGCCGCTGCTACATTGATGAGCGTGAACTCGGTGCCTTTTCCTGACCTGAAATGAGCGAGGACGAGGAGGGCGAAGAGGATAGCGAAGAGGACGGTGGATACGATGATGATGGGCATCGACGCGGCGAATATGAATTGTGTGGTTGCTATACGCGCAGGCACGTACGCCGTGCCGAGATATCCACCGAGATACGCTTTTTTGAGTGTCAAGTCAGCTGATGTGCTCGCCTTACGCATGTGGACAAAAAGCCAAAACATGAAAATTGAAGCAGAGAGAACGAAAACGAAGACGAGACGACAGACGGAAAATGAGACAACAAGAGACATACATTTCGCAGCAGACTGAATAATCTGCGTATACCCCTCCGTGATGTTCCCCAACGGCGCCAAACTAAGCGTCACATTCGCGCCATACGGAAGGTCAGCCCCCGGTGGCACTGAAATCAGTTTTTCCCCAAACAGAAGATCTACCAGAACCTGTGATCCAAACGAGGAGTACTGCGACTGGTCTCCAGATAGCGAGCCCCCTTCTGTTGAGAGGGAGAGTGTTGCGATGGAGAATAGTGAGGTAGTTTGGACTGGGTGAAGATTTCCCTGACGCGTCAGCAGTTCCCCTACAGGACGAGGCTGCACAGAGAGCAATCCATCTCCTCCACTCCTCACTTCGCGCGTCTCGATGGTGATGCTGGGCACGCACGCTAAGATAACTAAGGACCACGTCTGGTCGATCATTTGGAGCGTGATGGTGGGTAACCCAGTGAAGTCAATCGCGACGTTGATAGTTATGTCGCTACACCCAGATAAGCATTGTGCGAGGAGGAAAACTGTTGAGCCGTCTGTTGGGAGAGCTTGAGTTGTATGGTTGAAGACCCCCACGGTGGGATTTTTGACTGTGGCATAGGCACTGAAGCCGAATGGTAAGTCGCTAGTTGTCAATGGGACGTCCAAATCAAAGTCAACGAGAGCTGCCGTTGCAAGGTAGGCGTCAAAGGACGATGTCACGTTGAGTAGGAGTAGCAACGGCAAACTGAGGTTCGTAGAGGCCCACGAACACATTGGGTTGATCCCAATGACATCTGACAGCCACCTCGCACTGGTGGCCCTAGGGAGATCGAGAGGAGAGGGAACGATATATGCCACGTAGTCTGGATCAGATGTATTGGCAATCCCATAAGAGTACTGGACTCCAAGCTCCATTTCAGCCCACGTGATGGATGCCGCCATATCAGAGTTCAATGAGGCATTGAATGCCGGCGCGAAGAGGGACGTTGTGCTAGGAAATACCACAATGAGTAGTGTAGTAGAGCGATAAGTAGTGAGAGAAATCCACCTACTTCAACACACTTTGTGCCGGTACCGCTCCGACGCCGAATGCCACCATTTCACCATCAACCAACACGCTAGCTGTTGTCACTATCCAAACACAAGCGGTCAATATGACCGGATAAACTGAAGTTGATGCGCAACTTACGTGCACCTGGAGCGAGGGTTGTTACGGCCCATACCAACAGCGAGGTAGCGGCCCCCATAGAATAATAGTTTGAGCAAGTCCGCTTCCATAACGCTATCAGTGCGTCGGTGTTTCCGAAAGAGGGGCTAGAGATGTGGTTAATCGTTTCTAACTGGACGCCGTGACTGTGAGAGGACAAGACACGGAAGAACTCTTCGCTCTAAAGTCAATCTGATTCGTGAGGCAGTCCGTGTCCGATGTCACTCCACTTGGCTCACCTTCAAATTGGACAACACATCATACACAGGGTAGAGCGCTATAGATATAACAATGATGCTAATCGAAGTAATAGCGCCTTTAATAACCGCTGGGATGCAAAATAAGTCGTTAGTTAATGCAGGTGTAAATGTCAATGGGATGCACATACTGAGGTTCTGAGGTGCGACAGAGTAAAGACCATACACATTGACTGGCACCACTTTGCTATGAACAGCGTAACAGAAAGCCAGATAACCAAGAGCAGCTAATGGAAAGAGTGCCATCTTAAGGGGAGACCTGACCGTGCGCCATAAAGATGGACGAGTTGGACCTCGCCGAAACAACTGTGGACGTAGTGGGGCGAGGTACATGCTCGAGTGCGATTGCTGGGCTGGCTCTTCGAATC
This sequence comes from Paxillus ammoniavirescens, assembly GCA_014904835.1. Lineage (NCBI taxonomy): Eukaryota > Fungi > Basidiomycota > Agaricomycetes > Boletales > Paxillaceae > Paxillus > Paxillus ammoniavirescens. The sequence goes on from MU120902.1 coordinate 419,346, forward strand.
CGGCAACATCGTCGAGATGGGGCGGATCTGGATCGTATGTGAAGGGAGGCTTCAAAGAAGACGAGCCACCGCTTTGGGGAGATTTAAGATCGTTCAGAGGGAAATAGGACGCTTCTGTCATAATGGCCTTGACAAGTGAAAAATGAGTGCGTGTGTCTGCGGTGACGTTAAGGCGTTGGCAAGAGTTCCTGCTTCGTTGGCAAGCTGAGGGAAAGTGCACCGAGACCGTGTCATCGACTCGTCGATCACAGGAAGTGCACTGGTGAGACCACCGGCAACTTGAATGAGAGCGTTGACAGGTAGTACTAAGATCCTGATATCGATGATTGGCAAGCCAAGAAAAAGTGGCCGACTCGTTGGCAACCGCAGTGTGGTCACTAAGACGATTTGCATGCAACTTCTCGTCTCGTGCAAAGTCACCATCGTAACTTAACAGGTGGCTTGGCCCGCATAGACTCCTACAAATCACGGTTAGACCTTCTTGAAATGGGTAGAAACATTAATACTGGTAGTATCCGGCCGCCGGGCCATAACACTATTAGCACAGATCTCTCAGCAGCTCTGATCCCGAGGAATCAGAAGCTGATCGAGGTGTCCATCATGATGCACACCGAGATCACGATGGAGTTGGTTGCCAGATAGGGTCTGCTTGAAGTGTGATAGTAGGTGTACAGTACGTGATCCTTATCCCAGCGTAACTCAGTCAGTGGCGTGAGCTGGTGCTCACAGTACAGCTTGTACTGCAGACATCATGTAGTACATGCATACGACGGCGTCATGAGGCCTTGAGCTTGAAGCTTGAGGGATCATGGCAGTTTTGCTTCGCCAATTGTCCTTGTCATGCGTTGATCGTCCAACGGGCCTTGGCACTGTGCATGTGCAACTCGCTCCACGAGCGCTTCGCCCGTTCTCCAAAAAAGCAACAGGACAAAGACCCGAATCATATCCGGTGTGCCTCCGACAATTACCTCCGCAAAAATTGCCCAGCATGTGTTTGTTATCTGCAGAGGCATTTCCGCGGCGACTGCAAGGGTCTTGATGAAGTCCCACAGAAATTCCTTTTCATAGTACAAACGAATCTCGTTCAGTTTGACGAGTATACCCACTAGCCAGTTCCCCAGGACTCAGCATGATCTCCCTATTGTTTTTGTCTGGTTCAATATTGTCTGCGTCATCATGTGCGGAAGCACAAAAAGGCAGTGAGTCTCGACACTCTGACTCGCATTTCGAGGCGGAGGGTCTACTTCCTACCGCCAAGTCATCACTGACGACTCCCCATCCCGATATATAGCGTGGGCCTCACTCCCAATGAATGTCCCGCCCTATCTCTTGGATGGTGAATTCGATTCTGCCACCGTACCAACCCTGATCGGAACACCACCCCAGGAGATCAATCTCACAGTTGGCGTACATGCGGGATTGCTTGCCGCGTACGGGTATGACTGCGTGCTTTGTGCCGGGTCGACGTTATTTGACTCGTCTTTGTCATCGACATTCAATGTGCGCACGTATTTCTTCACATTGTGGTGTCGTCCGCCCATGTCCTTGGTGCCGTCAGGACAATGTTAACTCATTATTCGCATTATAGTCGTCAAATACCACTTGGAGTTCCTCCACCCCGTCGTATAACGGAACGAATGTTAATGACACCGTGAGTTTCGGTGGCCTCTTTGATGTCGCAGACCAAGGGCTCGGTATGTGATCTACGTCCTCGCACATTTTCCAGTCATCCATGCCAAACGCTACCATCATCCTCAGTATACATGAACGATGGCTCCAAGTATTCTGACATCATCTGGAACGGCCTCCTCGGTCTCTTCCTCAACCCTCTAAACGCCACTTCCATATCTTCACACCTCTTCACGCACCTCTATCAGTCATCTTCAATCCTCAATCCTGTCATCGGCATGCGTTTCGACCCTGCTAACCCCAAGCTTACCATCGGGGCACTAGATCCCAATGACTACGAAGGGACGATGAACTGGGTCGAGATGAGTCAACATCCGGATCCGAACGGTGACCATTACAATACGTTCAACGTGGATGGATTGAAGGGTTACAATGGAACGTTTGTGCCATTCGGGGGGAACTTGACCGCTGCTCTTGATTCTTGTGGGTCCGCTTGTACCAATGACAGACGTCCGGTCATATCAATTAATCGTGGCTAATTTGACCGTGTATTGATCCACCCAGTCTTCATATCCATTGCGGTCCCAAACGCAGAGACCTACTTCAACGATTTAAACTTCACGGGCCCCGTCCCGTTGCCCATCGGCCTGGACCCAGAACTGGAAAACTTCCAATACAACTGTACCTCCAACTCCTCCACACCCACATCAGCTTCGTCTCCATTCCCACCGCAACCTCCCTACGTCAGTTTGGCGGCCTCGATCAACGGGGTCGACTATCAAATCGACTCTATCAATAATTTGCTGAGGCCGCAATCTGGACTGTCGATTCTTGGGTTTTGTCCAGCGGGCATTAAGAATAGGTCGGACACGTTGGCACCAGATATGGTGTTCGGTTTGCCCTTTTTGAGGAGTGTTTATGTGTATGTCGTTTCTTACTGATTTTCCTCCTTCTTTCCATTCTTGTTCTCCCTGGAAGTTATGTATACGCAGCTCTCTGGTTTTCATGTACATGTGTGGAGAACACGACGCTCACGAACCTGCCTTCCCGTCCAACCAGTGCCTACCGCTTCCCAACCGATTCCTGTCCGGGGTACTACGGCTTCGCATTCCCATCGGGTGCCAACCGCACTCAAGCACAGATTTCGCAAACCCCGACGTCGACGCCTACCAACAGTGCGCAATGCCTTTCCTTGATTGTGCCCACATCGACGCCCACTGCGAACGTCGTGTTAGCGTCGCAAGCGCTGTCGTCGCAGGAAAAGTATAATATTTATGGACAACCTGGGTCTGAGCCGGTGCCGTTGTTTGGGGTGGGTGACCTGGCACAGATCGTATGGAATTAGACGGATACGTGGTAGGGGACGTCGATCTAGGTCGGGCCATAGAGTATAATATATATATATATCACTTTCTTGGTCCATGGTGGTGGTAGAGCTCGTGTTATCGTTGCACCAGGCTCACGCAGAATGTAGACTTGCAAGCTTGATGCAATGTAGGTACCCCTGTCAGGCTGAACATGCGCTATTTTTTGGGGGGAACTTGCAACAAACAATTATATCCTACATATGTATCCAGCTGGGCATATATACGTGAGGCTACGAAAACTTGGATAACAGGATATCATGGACATTTGACTCTATCACTAGCACTTGTATTTTGTACCGGCAGCATGGCAACTGCCATCAATAGTACTCCTCCCACTCCTCCTTTTGCTGTAGCCTCCACTCCTCCATGTCCTCCAGCGCTGCCTCCAGCTCCTCCATCTCCAGCTCCCTCAACTCTCTTAGCTCTTCCAGCTCTACCTCCAGCTCCTCCATCTCCATCTCCTTCAACTCATTTAGTACCTCCGTCGCCGCCTCCAGCTCCTCCATTTCCTGCTCCTTCAACTCGTTTAGCTCTTCCGCCGCCGCCTCCAGCGCCTCCATCTCCTGCTCCCTCAGTTCCTCCAGCCCCATCGAATATAAAGCGACTGGTATTAGCCTTGGTCTCTGAGAAACGGCACTTCTCGAGGACGAGCGCGTTCGGGTGGTGATCTGTGTTTTGGGGGGTGCAGTACTGAGTGTCTAGTTGAGAGCAGTACTACAAAGAGCACTGGCAAAAGGGCCTGGGATCATTGTCACATAGAACTTCTGCCAATAATTATATTTGGGCATGCACGACAACTTGGATAACAGTGTTTCACGTTGCCTTCAATCTTCCTCTGCCTCGGCCGGCTGCTACACCTCCATCACTTCCTCTCGCACCTCCTGTTCCACCGCCTGCACCGCCTCCCTCACCTCTTCCACCGCCGTCACCACCACCTCCGTCAGTCTCTCCAGCAATCCCTCATCCTCCCTCGCCGTATCCTGCACCAACCCAGCCTCCAACGCCATCGAATAAAACCTACTCGTCTTATCCGCCAACAAAACCTCCGGAGCCTCGAATTCGGCGACACTGCCTTGCTCGAGGACGAGCACGCGGTCCGACTCGATGATCGTGTTGAGGCGGTGTCTGTTTTTTAATTTAAATTTTTTTTGGGGGGGATAATCGGTGAGTGTCCAGTAAGAAAGACAAAACGGCGAAAGAGCCCACGTACGCAATAGTCAGGATCGTCACCTCGTGGAAGATAGGACCTCTGATGATCTCTTGAATTGCACGGTCTGTGTCGAGGTCTACAGCAGACGTGGCTATCGACCCCCCAAAAAAATAAAAAATGTAAAACGAAACGGATCAATCTCCCACACTCGAAAAGAAACACCCGTTCCTACCTTCGTCAAGAACCAACACCTTGGACTATCACATACAAAACGCAGGGTTTAGCAAGATGAATCTCAGGGACGTCTGGAATGGCTTACCTTGCGCAAAAGTGCCCTCGCAAAACACAGAAGTTGTCTCTGTCCAGACGACAAGGACGAGCCTCCTTCTTGGACAGGCGCATCGAGACCTTCGGGCAGGCTCTCCACGTACGCTTTCAGATGGGCCTGTACAACCACATCCACGGAGGAGACGTCAGTAGGTGACCAGTCACCGAATTGTTGGACGGGAGAGGGCTACGCACGTGTTCGAGTGCCGCCCATATATCTGCGTCCTGGTGCTCTCCGACAGGATCAATATTCTCGCGGAGCGTGCCCTCGAACATGTCAGGACTTTGAGGAACAATGGAAATAGCGGATCGTACTGGAACCCACGTCGACGCTCAACATTGCATTCTAAACACGGATGTGAGAGAAGAAAAACGCACGGTCATGCAACCCGATCGAACCAATGTCGACGCCATCAATCAGGATCTTGCCAGACGTCGGTTCGATGATTCGGAAGAGTGCGAGAAGAAGCTGGGCACGACGACAGTAAGAGCGGTGTGGCTGTCAGAGAAGCGTCATGCTCACAGATGATTTTCCAGCACCCGTCCTGCCAACGATACCAACTTTTTCTTTGGGCTTCTGCAAGGTTCGAACGGTGCATAAGAGAGTGAGTATAAAGTGAGACGAGCAAAAAAACGCATACAATCGTCAACGAAATATCCTTGAGCACTAAATCCAGCTCTGGACGGTATCTCGTCGAATACTCGCTGAAAAAAATACGCATTGATCAGTGGCGCGAAACCCGCTGCGATGGGAACTCGCGTACCGGAACTCGACCTCGCCACCACTGGGCCACCCACTAGGAGGCTTGCGATCAGACAACTCATAGGGTGCTTCCGAAGGCAGATCCCTGGCATAGTGGATGATCCGCTCCACGCTAACCACATTCTGCTCCACTTCACTCGCCGACCTTACAAACCAGTTCTGCAGTAAACCATCGTGAGCAACAACACACCTACGCCCACGCGCGAGAGTCGAGACTCACCAAAGACCCCGTCGTATTTAGCGCATAAGACAGCACCAAACCCACAAGTCCAGCGTCCACATTGCTCGTCACAACAGCCGCAACAGACAGAACGGCCGTGAAAAGTATAATCAACGAACCTACAAATTCCAGACGGATAGCGAGCCATCGGTTGATGGCAGTGCTGGGGAGGTAACACATCTGGTTTCGGTCGATACGCCGTTCGTTGTTCGCGATGAAAATGGATTGTTGGTTGTACGCGCGGATGGTGGACAGACCACTGAGCGACTCGGAGAACCAGGCGAAGATGGGAGATTTGGAGACGGCGTCGAGTCGTTTGAGCTCACGGGAAGTGGAGAGATAGTAACTGGATGGTGGTCAGCCACTGACAGTCGAAAAACCACTCAGATCACTCACGCAGTCACCCGTGCATAGAACCACGCCAGCGGAACGACGGCGATGAGGAAAGGAGGAAAACTGAAGCCAATGACAAGGACGATGGACGCACATACGGCGCTTGTCCTGACCAAGTTCTGGATCACCTATGGGTAGTGTTAGCAGACATTGGTAGACATTAACAAGGGGGCTTACTCTTGCCAAGATCTGGTCCACGACATAGGTGTCGCGTGAAAACAAGTTCAGGATCCTACGATGTGTGGTGAGGGGACATGCCGTACAACCATACAGAATGTCGCTTTACCTTCCAGTGGGTGTCATCTCAAAGAAACTCAACGGAGCTCTCATCACCGAGTCCAACATCTGTACAGGCCCAACACGTCAGCTCTCGCGTAAAGCCTCATCAAACCACCAAATAAACCTACCGAATCGTGCAAATACTTTGAACTCCTCAACGAACAAAACACCCAGATCAACAGCGCAGCCGCAGCACCCAGCACGATAGTCATCAAGTTAAAGAATCCATAACCAAGCAGATATGGATCCCTCAATCCTGCGTTACCCCTGGCCTCGCGATTCCTTTCTCCCCATACACGAAGCATCAGAGTTGCCAGGACCGACACGACCTGTTGCACAACCGTCACGAGAACGAAGAAAAAGAAGCCTGTTTTGGACGCCGCTCGGAGGTACTGATAATAGACTTCCTTTTTCACTCGGCCTTGTTCACTATGCTCTTTCGAGAGCCCAGTGCTGGGTGCTTGCCGGAGTGGAGGTGGGGCAGCAATGACGGCTTTACAGAAGCTTTCGCGACGGACGACAACTTTTTCTGTCGCGGAGTCGATATCGGCAAGGAGCGTTGATTGGATGTCGTTTTCACTCGTGACTGGCGTAGCTATGCCACTACCGCCGGATCTGGCAGGGGTCGTTACTCCGCTGGTCGCACCTGACGCAGAGCCACTGGTCGCGTGATTTTGACTACAAGTTGGCGTTAGAGAATGCTGAACTGATTGCAGAAACGGCCAAGGTACTCACATTAGCTTACGAACCTCGCTGTCAGGATTCGATAAAAGTTGGCGATACGATCCGCACTCGAGGATGATACCCCGTCGCAGGTATGCGAGCTGATCAAAGTATTTGATATATGCGATGCTGTTCGTGACCAGGATTCTAGCTTTGTTAGCGAGGAGACCTTGGGGACCAATCACATTATCTGACGGGAAAAGTCAGATTAGGTTGCACGTAGCAGGGAGGACAACATACCGAAAATGTGGCGCGCAACGTGAGAGTCAACAGCGGCCAGAACATCGTCAAGGAGAACCCTACAACAGGGTTAGCATTCTAAGACACCTGCTCGACGTTCAACTCACAAATCTGCTCTAGCATACACTGCACGTGCCAATGCAACTCGAGCACGTTGACCACCGCTCAGCTAAAAGTGATAGGTGGTAACGAATGAGAAATAGGAGGTTATTCAGTTCAGTGGGAACTTACGGTAATGCCTGCGTGGGCGATGTCCTCAGTAAACATGTCGAGAATGTAGCGAGATCGCTCACCTTTTTCGCCAACTTCGGTCAGGTCACCATTTGGAAGAACTGCAAGATCGGCCTTCAAGGCACAAGCTAGAACGCGTACGGTCAGGCCTATCCCACTCGAAAGGAAATGAATGCCAAACCTTCAATGACCATGTTATAGAAGACTTCATCATACTCATGTGAGAACAGGATATTATCGCGCACGGTGGCAGATAGAATCCTACAAGATGGACATGGCTCGGTCAGCTCTCGACACGAATTAGACACAGCCGAACGCACCAAGGGTTTTGAGCAGCATACGCCACGCTACCAGACAATACCACTTCTCCTTCCGTCTTCTTCATGTCGCCAATAATAGCAGACAGCAAACTACTCTATAACCATCGCCCAGAACAAAGGAAATGCTATCAGCCCCACGAACATCCAACAAAATCAACCCCAAAATGAATGAACGCACCTTTCCAGCCCCAACTCTCCCGAGAACCCCAAACAACTCGCCCTTTCGCACCGTCAGGTTAATATTCTCGAGTGCAGGTTGAATACTGTTCTTCGTCCAAACGAACTCGCCGTCTTTGATAGACAAGACTACGTCACCGATGGAAAGAGAATGTTTTTCGGTGCGGGTAATGGCGTCCTGTTGGAGTTCTTCGGCATGCAAGAACTCCGAGAGGCGTCTGACGGATACAATGGCTTCGATAATGTTGGAGGTAACTTGACTGAACTGCACGAGGTATCAACGACAAAGTCCGCAGAGAAAACAGAAAAAGTTACCATTGCAAGCGGGAACTGGAGAAGCATGAAGAGAGATATGGCAGGGAAGATTACATCCGCGGTAAGAGGTCTTGATGAAAACACCGATGCAGTCGCCAGAGAGCAGAATGCCACGATCACTATAACGTGCAATCAGAAACAAGCATGATGCCAGAACAAGTGGAAAGCATACGGGGTATACCACCCCACAGGGTCGTGTTTAGTGCCGTGACGATGCCGATCTTCCTGAGCATTTTGAGCTCCAAATCATTGCGCACGTGCAAGACACGGCGAATGAAGGCGTATTCCCAGGCGTAGAGCTTGATGCTTAGAGGGTGTGAGTAGACGCTGTCAGTTTATGCAGAAATTTCCTCACCTCTTGATGTTGGCAAGGAGCTCGCTCATTAGCCTCGTTCGACGATCACGGTTTTTCATCTGTTTCTCTTGCATCTTCTTGAGGATCCCCGCGATGAATGTGTTCAAGGGGATGGAAAAGATCATGATACCAACACCAACGAATGCAGACCAGCCTAGTAGGTCATAAAGAGAAACGAACGCGAGGGTAATCTGTGAGCAGCATCTCAAGGTCAACTCGAGAACCCAACCTAGATGAGAAAAGTCCGCCTACCTGGTATGGCCCCGAAATAACGATTAGACCATACGTGCAAAGATCCTGGATCCTGTTCGCATCAACCGCCATCAAGTTCACTATGTCACCGGAAGCACGACCACGTTCGTCGCTCGAGAGGAGGAGTGACTTCTTGTAGATAGCTGTCACAAGTCCTGCACGAGTGCGCATCCCGGTCTCGAAGCAAATCTGGAAATACTACAAACGCGTTCTCTTTCAGTCATCAGAACACTCGCATATAGCGACCATTTCACACCTGATGTAGAACGGTGGTTTGTGCCATAGATGCAGCGAACATGATGATAGCGAATGCATAACCTTGCAAGGGACTCGTCCCTTCTGCGAACTGGGCACCCTTTTTGCTCTGGTACTCAGAAATGTAGGCCAAAAGCCAGCGCAGAAGTTGAGGTTGTACGAATGCCAAGGTGTCCTGCACAATCTTGAGACATGCAGCACCCACGTAGGGGCCTCCGTACGCGACGAAAAGCGCTGTCCACAGACCCGAGCTGGACGAGTATCAGCTGTAAAGCATCCTTGAGGTCAAACGACACTCACTGTTTCTCCATCGCACGTTGGAGGTCATTTCCGAGGTTAGCGGACACGTCACGGGGCACGAGTACAGGCAGGTCACCCTCTGTGATGATAACCTGGGACCCCTTCTTCAAGAGGGGCGTTAACCAAGCGAAAGACCATATGCTAAAGACGTTGGCGGTGATCGTTGGGTTCTCCGTGTTAGAGTCGGCAGAATCGTCCGGTGAGATGCATTCCAGAGCAAAAGAGCAGAGGCCGAGGAATAGAGTTGCCCATTTCAAATAAACGAGAGGTAAGCCTTCCCAAGACTCTGTGTATGATCGAGTCCAGATGGCAACCGCGGCAGTATAAGATGGCCAAAAGAGCAAGAGAGTGGTAGATGATGATCTCGTTCGGAAGTGGTTGAGGCGCGATAAGAAAAGAGCGGCGAATAGCGCCAAGGGCTCAAGTATGTAAGGCCAAACAACAGCGGTCCTTACGCGGTTAGTGAGGACAAGGAAGAGAACGCCCAAACTGGTGGCTAAGGCAAGTCCGAGAAGCGTCTGGAAGACGGAGTCAGCACATGAAGAGTAGATTCGGTGCAATCACCCGACCAGCTTTGACCATAGTCTCCTTCGGCTTTTGCGGGAGACATCACGGGAGGGCAAATAAGTGAGACGCCAGAGTCTGAAAGTTGCAGAAAGCAAGAGAACAGCGAGTAGTGAAGTGAGAATGACACCTTCTTCGAAACAGAGAGCCAAGTCGAAATTTCGCAGCTTGGATGTAAGTCTCCAACCGTCTGCAGCGTCTCGACACTGCGACGCCATCTTGTGCGACAATGGCGACAAAGTTGAAGTTACCAATTTATAGTGTTCGTAAGACTTATAAATCCCAGGTAAAAAGGAGATTCCCAGCCATAGTAATAGATTCCTAAGCATGCCCTCATCCATCAAACGAACATGACAAAGCTAATCATCCCTCGACGTCGTTCGCGATATTCAAGTTCGCAAGCAAACTGAATGAACTGGGAACTCCTTGCGCGTAAAGATCGTACCCTCCATGCTTGCGACGCGACTTTACCCTAACCGATCCACCAACAGACGCCATCGTCATACGACGGGGCTGATTAACGTTCTCGAGCCTCTTGCGAAGCGACGCAGCTTGCACTATATTCCGCATCGACAAGTTCTCCGTGAGCGCCGTCTGGATCTGGCGCTCCATCCTAACCTGCTTTGGCGTGTGCGCGAGGGGTGTGCCTTCCAAGTCTTCGTTAACCACTGTACTGGCGTGCGTGGCCCCGACGTTCGCACCATTCGTAGTGCTCGCAAGGGCTTGTCTCTTTACCGCGCTCTCCCCAAGCGTCTTGACAAGTACCCGTCGAAGCTCCGTCGCTCCCGTCGCTCCATGGATCGGTGTACCCGGTGTCCTTTGCAGCCTAGCATCGGATTCCATCTTGGCTTGCTCGAGACGATCCAGGTGGTTCCTACGCCGCGCTGCGCTTTCCGTGAGGACTCGGATGCACCGTTTCCGCTGAGCGTGTCCCTCACTTCCCTCGTTAGAAGCACAAGGCATTCCAAACAACCCGGTCACACCCTCGCGTGGGACGTCACAGTGCTCCTTCCAGAGATACGGCAAGTTCATAGGCGTGTACTTTACGAGCCTCGTGTCATGCATCCCGATCGGTGGCTCCAACTGTAACCGATTTTTTAGACGCTTGTCCTCACCATCACATCAATAATCCTCCCACAAATGACGTACCCAATGCGAAATGTGCTGAATGCTCAGAAGGAGATCCGTCTTGATCACTTCGAATTTGGAGGCGATGAATCGCTGTGGGGAGACGCGATGAGTTTGGACGCTTGCTCGCGCTTCAAATCCTATTTACTCACCTCGTCCACTTCCAGATGGAGCACCCTACTCTTTGAAAGGCGGAGGAGGAGCACGAACGAAGACGCCCTAGAGACGATGAGCATCTGCCAAGGGTCCGCAGGATCATACGACGTCGCTATGCGCTGTGGAAACAACCCGTGCGCCTCATCAGCGACCACTCAGTGAACGAAACCATCGACCAGAGCGGCTGACCATCACAGGACCACCATCGTCCAACATCTCTATCAGTTGAGCCGCTTCTTGCTGGGCCTCGTTCACTGTCAACCGGATGACCTGCAGCAGTACCAGACAGGCATTCCATAAGGATAGGATCATGCGATAGACGTCCACGAAGACTTGGTAGACGGCCATGGCGGTTGCGGCGTCGGCGCGGTGGGGGTATGAAGATATAGTTTGGCTCAGGAGCCAGCTTTTTGAAGAGGTCAGCTGCTTCCAAGTTGCGGCTGACGGTCAGTATTTCAATCTTGCACATGTCTGCCGTGAATATACCCTTCCTTGATCTCCCAAACACACATGTAACGTTTGGGCTCAGCCCATCAGTATCGATTCAAACAGTCCCTACACGCAGTGACGCATATTGCCAACAATCTATCACATCCCCTACATAAATAACATCAATGTGCAGTACCGAGTCACTGGTAAAACAACGGATATGATGATCAACTCTTTCGTCCCGTGTATACCACGCACGCAGCAAAAACCTTCTACGTCGATAACAAGACAACAAAAACACAAAGGTGAAACAACAACAAAAATAAGACGAAAAGAGTGCCAGAACACGAACGCGGACAACATCCCGGGACTTATGATACACCCCAATGCTCCCTCCTCACACACACACACACACACACACACACACACACACACACGCTCGACCCAACCATCGCACAACGGCGCGTCCACAGCGCACGCACACGACTATCTCCACAACCGGCCCCGTCGTTCCTCCACCTGCGTCTCACCGCGCCTCCTAGCAGCCTTCGACTCATACCACCGTGCAGTAGCAGCAGGCGATTCTACGTGCCCACGGGCACACGAAACTCAGTCAGCCCCAGCCAGCACACCAAAACGAAAACGACAGGCGACAGGCGACAGGACTCACGTTTCTTGGGCCCCTCCCTCCCGATCCCTGCTACCCAGAGCACAGCGCGCACGGGTAGCCAGGCTGCCATCGCTGAGTATGATAACACGATCCAGACGGGGGCCACCGCGATCGCTGTTAAGAGCACCGAGAGGATGCTCAGAGGACCGTCGACCGTCGCGCGTGATGCCCATAACGCGGTTCGCGTGGATTCGATTGTAAAGAAGGCGGGGAGGAGGAATAGACTGTACACTGATCAGGTGGGTTGGTGAGCATAGGGATGCAGTGGTTCGAGGCTGAAGCTCACAGAGGTCTCCCATTATGAACGACTTGCACGTTGATTAGCGAATAAATAGCTTTTGGTACACTTGGAGCGAGCGATGGGAGCGCGATGCGCTAGGATGTAGGTGGGCGTGGAGGGATATTACACAGCAAGGGAGGTCAGAATCAACAATTTGAACAACTCGAAAGGATGGTTGAAAAACTGACATGATGGTCGTGGGTGCCCATCAAGAACCTCAAACCGATTGCCAAATCCGTACATCGATGATCGTAGTGACGCACTACTGACAGATCGACTTACGTTGAACCAGGTTGAACCCTGGGGGCGAAATATTGTTAACCAGATCACCATGATGGCCACAAGGCATAGCGCAATGTGTATTCGAAAGTAAGAGTGAACAATTGCAATCGTCCATAGTACCCCTCAAATAGTTCTATGATAAAATTACATCTTCGACGATTCACACATTCTTCACCAAGTTTACATTTACAGACGGTCTTGGAGACAAATCGATCAGACCACGACCGGACGAGTGGACGGAATTACTCACTGACGTTGCCCAAGTCCGCACATGCTTCCTTGACACGTGCTGCAAGCGTCTTCTCACCTTCGCGGACCCAGACCCGTGGATCGTAGAACTGGGGTGATGACATGAGCCCAAGCTGATAGTAATGACGCTAAAATCTACCTTCTTGTTGGGCTTGTCGGGGCCCTCTGGGTTACCGACCTGAGTCTGGAGGTAATCCTTCTTTTTGAGGACAAAGTCCTACAAGGAAACGGGTGAGCGGGGACGTCTGAACAAGACAAGGGACCCTACGCACCCTGATACCAGCGAGGTAGGCGAATTGGGTGTCTGTCGATGTTCAGAACGTCAGAACTGGCATCGGGGGTCACATGTAATCCTTACCAGTATCGACGTTCATTTTAACAACGCCGTAGTCGACGGCAGTCTTGATCTCTTCCTTGGTCGAGCCAGAGCCTCCGTGGAAGACAAGGTACCTAGGGCAACGTAAGTCGTGCACCTTTGCGATGATCAAAAGCCCTACAGGGGTTTCTCAGGCTTGCCATCAAGTTTCTCACTAGTGTACCCCTGGTGCTTGCCAAGAAGCTCGGGCTCCAACTTGACATTTCCAGGCTTGTACACACCGTGCACGTTACCGAAAGCAGCCGCAATACTGAAGTTGGGGCTGATCTTGCTCAGTGCGACGTGGACATCATAGACGTCCTCGGGCTGGGTGTAAAGTGCGGCGTTGTCGACTCCAGAGTTGTCGACACCGTCTTCCTCTCCGCCGGTGATACCGATCTCCATTTCGAGCCAGAGACCGAGGGGAGCCATTTTCTCAAAGTATTCTGCGCAGATCTTGATGTTCTCCTCCTTTGGCTCCTCGGAAAGATCGAGCATGTGAGACGAGAAGAGAGGCTCCTGGTGGGCCTTGTAGTATTCCTCATCGGCAGCGAGCATACCATCGAACCAGGGCAAGAGTTTGTGTGCACAGTGGTCACTGTGGAGAACGACGGGACTAAAGACGATCCATCGTGGGCGGAGGAGTCGTGAAAAAGGCAGAGAACACGTACACGCCGTAATCCTTTGCGACTGTTCGGATGTGAAGGGCAGCTGCCTTGGCTCCAGCGATCGAGGCCTGCTGCTTGTCGTTGGCGAGCCCCTTTCCGGCGTAGTATGCACTTCCACCTTGGGAGACTTGAAGAATTATAGGCGCCTTTATGTCTCTGTCTCGCCAATGAGGAGCTTTGTGCAAGAATGAGGCGGAGTTACTGACCTTGCAGCTTCCAGGACGGCGTTAGCGGTGGAAGAGGAGGTAACGTTCTGATGGAGTTAAGTTGTCGGCATCTGGGCTGTGAAGAAAGCGCATCGCGACTTACTATAGCCTAAACCAAACCAGTGTCTACTCAGCATTCCTTTGGGTTCGAGAAGTCGAATTACTCACTGGGATGGCGAACTATTCGGGTGCGAGTGAGCTTTAGTGAACGGGCCGATATGATGAAGATGACCGCACCTTGTTTTCCTTTGCATAATTGAACAATTTGCGAACATTATCGCCGGTCAACACACCAGCCTAGTCGTTTTGTAAGATCGGGCCCATCCGGAAGCAAAATGTAACTTACGGGGACGATATCGAGGATGCCCATGATTAGTTTTGCTTAGGAAGTGCGAGGTGCTGGTAAAGAGCACGGAGGTATGATCGTTAGGATGGGAGAGGTGACACAAAGCACTCTTTCAAGGGTTCCAAGACTCACCGCGGGAATAGTTCCAGTGCTCGGTGTTTGGAACGAAAATTTGAAGGCAGTATGCCTGGAGATCGATAGACAAGGCGCTACGACTTTATCTTAGCTTTATCTAGGTGATGGTATAGATCACGTGTTAGACATCCAGACTAGTCGGGCCTAGTCGGAACCTGTGTCAAAGTGTGTCCCACCAATCTCCACTTCCCCTCCGCAGACGATGCTCAGGACTCCTTTGTTTTATTTCACCACCATTCAGAAACTGGCTCACTGGTTATATATTGTGTCATAGGTGGAACAAAACTATACTTCCCTCCGGGGGCTCAGCGCTCAATTCCATTTTCCCCCTGTTGATCCGAATATTCCCGCTCGGCCAATATTCCGATGTGTGTGTATACGCGCGCCGCAAGTCCCATCATCAACGGATCATTTTCACACTAAACCATCCAAACTTGGTCCCCCTAGTGTTCGCATACTCGCTGGTTCCGCTTTCGGCGTTCCTTTTTAGACTGGTAACCAGCCCGTACTATGAGGCAAGCCGTCGATAGGTTCCTTTTTACTTCCGAAGGTTTTCTTTCGCCTTATGGTGGGTTCTCTGTTCGTTCCGTTTTCATTCGTTTCGTCGTACGTGCACCTGTATTTTACTTGTGACGAATACTCACGGGGTCAACTCCACGACAACCACGTTTTTGCTGGCTGCCGCTGTCTTCTCTGCGCCAGCTCTGCGCGACTCCACCGCAGTAACACGATGTCAAGTGCTAGAACGGTCAACAAGTTGTCATCAAGGGTCTTACCCAAATAGAGAGTAAAACGGGCATGTGCGGTCGAATATCATGCTTCTCTTGTCAAGCTCCCCTGCAATGTCAGCCCTGCGATAGAGATCAGGTCGTCATCCTGGCTACTTGATAAGTGACTATGGAAACTTGATGATCATTGTGAATAAGTCACCTAAAGCCGGACTAGTATCATGGTGATCAACCCACCTGGCCATTCGCCGCCATTCGCCAAGCTTTATGAGCTCTTTAATGAGAGACGTCGGCAGACTCACCGCCTTGAAGACTAGGCCGATCATCGATCATTGATCAGTGATGTGGGCAATGTCCCCGTAACATCTGCCTTTGCTGCTGTGGTGGCCCGCCCGACTGCTCTTCGACCTTCTCCTTGATCCGAGTAATCTGCGAGGCGACACACTGGCATTCTAGCTAACGGCTGCCCATTCCCGACTTGACTTATCCTCAGAACCGATGGCTAACTCGATCTGGGCTCGAGATCATAGTCCAAGTTGCATCCGCCTGGCAAGGAGCTCACCTCTTTGCCAGCCAGCACTAGTGTCTGTGGGTATGGGTCGGTATCGGGATGTGGATCTTTTTATGACAGTAAGCACACCTTCAATTGATCAACATCTTGTGAGGGAATGTGTGTTTCAAACTTCTGTTATTCGTTGAGCAGTAGTCTGAGCGGGATAGCCGGCTGGAGGGCTTCTTTGATAGCTTTGGTTCCGGGCACAGAGCTCGCCGCATGGCCAATATTACAGTAACTGTGATATGTAGGTATAATATACTGATAGCTACGCAGTAAAGCGCAGAAATTAATGTCCTAATAGTAGGGCAGCACAATATAGAGCAGTGGCAGCTTCCATAGCAGCACAGTACACGCACGAGGTTTCATTTCTACAGACACAAACGAAGAAAGCGCGGCGGGCAAGGGGCTACTCAAAGAGTCAGTGGATATGGCCAATTCTCCTCGGTGCCAAGATGACTCACGATGGGGAGACGCTAATCTATCCAAGTGCCGAATGACAAAATAGGTGACCGAAATTATCAGATGCGTAGTTATCCAAGTTAATAGACACATCATGCACATGATCGACACTACATCTGATAGAAGGGGAGAAAACTAGCATGGGTCAGAAAGAGACGTTTGGTTCGAATATAAGATCCTCACAAAAAAGGAGATAGCGAAGGCTAGAAATCGCCCGAGCACACAAAGTGTACCATAGGGCGTGCGCCAAAAACCGCTGAGATCGCTCTAAGTATCCCTGTGAGTGAGTGGAGTCCCCTTGTAAATAGTTAGGCATGCCATAGTCTCCATCCCGACAACGAAGTATATCCAGGTACTTGATATAGCGATATATAATTGAAATCCTAGATGCTGATGCTCTAATCTGGACATCTGACGCCTAGGTGGACCCAGTAAAGTTGTCAGCAAAGAACAACCTCCGAAAGATATTGTCCACCTACCGTGGTTGTCTTACTCTAGATGAGAGGTCAAATGTCTCTGCCGGCCATACCCAGGAAATACAGCTCAGTGAGGCCGGGAAGGCACGTAATCCAGAGAGCCCTTGAAAACGCGAAGAGAGAGGATGCATGACAGCTAGTAGGAAATGAGAATTGACGAAACGATGAGCGGTCGTCCAACCGGTCATTTATATATGTACGAGTTCAGCCATTTGACTTTGACCAGAGGCACAGCAAGCAGTCGCTTCCGAATGTATGAGGACGACGGAGCGATGCGGCCAATAGGATCCAAGGATGACGGTCCATGAAGGGGTTTTGCTCGGCGATCCATAAAAGCGTGGAGCACATCGGAGACAATGTCCGTGGATCACAAAGATACCTCACCGGGTATATCATGACCCAGACCGCAGTAGTATCATGTTGGCTGCTGTGATTCGTCGTGTGGATGGCAGTGCCCAAGTTATAGAACATTATAATGTGTTTGATTGTTTGGGCCGTGGATACTTGATTTACTTATGGCCGAACGCCAGGGGGCCATGATTGGGATCATGATGGCAGGAGCAAGCAAGACAGTACTTCATGGTGGCGGGTTACAAGCAATTCGTGCCAATGCTACTTTGGAAAACTTCACCCATTAACAACATGTTTCGGTATGGGAGTCTTCCTGGGACAGATGTACGATGAGCAACGCTCGGTTACGCTCCCACTCAAATTTTAGAAAGACAGGGTGATGATCTGATCCCGCGGAATGCCCTGCCCTGTGGACCTGTGACCATGTCAACTCCGTCTGATTCCGACGATTGCTCAAGTTGAACTTCCCCGTCGAACGAAGGTTCACTGAGTCAAACCAACTCCATTTCGTAGCATCAATAAACCCATTTTCACCTCCTAAAACACGAACTGCCTGTCCGCTTTTTCGGCATTGGGTCGTTCCGTGTGTACTACCTAACGGGCCCAAGACTTACGCCGACCATCGATGACTCGATGGGACCGGTTTCACTGCAAAGACTGTGCCTGACCCCAGAGATCTCGACAGTTCAGAACGTTCAGATTTCCTTATCATGATGGTACAAATTTTGCACAGCACGACCCATTTTGTCTACAATCATCTCAGTTAGCTGTCATGTTGCCGTACTCTGGTGTATGTGCAAGACAATTGCAGCAGCAAGTGTTCCAACCACCGAGAAGTACTCAGCAAAGTACTGGAACTCAGGAAGGGGGCTCATCTCAGGCTTCCTCGATGCCATCCATGTCCTTGAAACACTATCCTTGTAGAGTTTTACATAATCTATGCAGTGTAGTCCGAGTCTTAGGGCAGTGCCCTTCGCCGGTGCCAGTGGATTTCTTCACCGACCTGTGATCTCGTAGATAACTTGCTGAAACGTTGACCGCATTAGAGTCAGGCATGTATAACATCTCATTTGATGAAGCGCAGGTGCGTGTGCAAGGTGGAACCGGCACCATTATTACGTAAGTAACTGATACATGTCTCATGTACGTTCCATTGTCTCCTTTGGCCCAGGATGAATGCAAGTGTGAAGACGAACGCTTCATGTTAGTCTGTTTCCTCCTGTCCGAACTGCACCTTTCATATCGATTCTTGCATCAAATTCACCAAGTCCAAAATAACAAAACACGTGTCTTGCACGTTGCCACCCATACTGGCTAATCATTCAACGTAGGGATCCCTCAGCCCTTGCAGCCCTCGGTATATGACAGGACGATCACTGCAACTCGTCTGGAAAATCAAGTTTGTCAAGTTCCGACCAAACCGACAACTTGTGGCTCGAGGCCGCCATGAGGCACCTAGCATGAACCTTACATGTTAAGCATAGCTTCAGGCCTCAGGGTGGCAAGAACGTATTTCTATGTCTTCATTCTACAGTCCATTCGGTTTGACGTACATCACATCTTTTGCGTCGCTTCAACGTTACAGCATCCCCGCATCCAAGTCCGACCTTGCCAAGATTTGGTGTGAGGGCAAGTGTTTTGCGGTTATACCCTCACACTTTCGTCTTTACTCCCACAGACCATCACCTTTGTGTAATTCTTTCAGCATGTCAAGCTTCCGGGCCTTCATGGACAAGACCGTCCACCTTCAGCTTCAGGTGAGTATGTGTTGGCGTGCTTATGCTCGGTCATTGTCCGACGAGTTCACTGATGTCTGTTCACGTTACATGCGCAGCACCTGACACACACCCGCACACCCGCACCAGTTCTCATTGCGCTCGTTGCCTTCACCAGTCTCCCAATTGTCAGGGTCAGTCCCTCGGGATCCATATCCTCACTCCCAAGCACACTCGGGAGGGCCCTCGTGAAATCGAGATCAGGAATGATCCCCATTCTGAGCTCTTTCTTCAACATGTTATTTCGAGCGCTCACCTCTACGTGTCTCCGCGTCCGGATCCACGTAAAGCTTCCTTCGCATTGGTGGCAGATGCTCTACCGGGACAACGGACGATCTCGGGATTACGACACCTACCCCACACCCCGCGCCGAAGCAAAGTATTGGCGCGCAGCAGGGCGATATCGTCGCCGTCTGTACAGCGGTGACAGCATCACGCTGACCACAGCCCCGAGTTCATCCAGAGCGCCATGGAGCGGTGAGATCGCGTCGGCGGTGACATACTACACACCTCGGCTACTACCTCTTTACCGTGTCCATCACGGAGGGAAGCGCCGATCGAGTGGCATGGACGTGGATGCCCAGGAGTGTTGGATTTCTCCAAAAACGTTTTGCAAATGGCATAGAATGGTGTTTGAGGGTTCGGTGAGTCCATTGTTTGGTTTTCACCAGCTCTGAAGGGTGGTTTGGTGATCTACATTTCACCATCAGCTCCATCCAACACTTGCGCAAGCCGCTACGCAGATGAAATATTATTCCAATAGAGACCTGCGTGAGATTCAGAGAATTGCACGACTTGTACCTGATGACCAGGTTTTTTCTTCACGGGGGTCGGGGAAAGCGAAGTGGACAGCGAAATACAGTGATATGTGGAAGAGTTGGTTAGAGAGGAAGGGTGTAGATCTAGTCATTGTGTTCGAGTAGGGATGCGGATGCCTCAGCGTGTGGGGGGGTGATTTATCTTCATTGTACATGTAAATTCGTTTTCTGTAGCCCTTAAATAAATCATAATCTTTCTGGCTCAAAAAAATTGAGACGCCCACCCCACGTAGATACATTAGATACCAGCTACTGTTCCAAACTCTGCGTCCGAAAACATGGTGGCCCAGTCAGCTGGACGGTTTGGTCTCCAGATTACATTCTGATGGTGTCCCTTTCCGCCCGTTTTTGCGGGGAAAGCAACAAACAATTATATTTTGGCGTGTCGGGGCATGTATGACAACTTGGATAACAGGATATCGCGTTGCATTACTCTCTCGCTTTCGTTTTCCACCAGCACCGGGGCCACAATTGCCTTCAGTTCTTCGCATCTGCCGCCCGCAGCACCTCCCTCAGCACCTCCCTCAGTTCGCTCAGGTCCTCTACCACTACCATATCCCCCAGGTGGTAACGAGTGAGAAACAGGAGGTCATCCACTCGGATGGTGCTATAACTGCCTGAGTAAGCTCGCTCTGTGACGGTGAAATTGATCTGATGCTCCGGTGTTGATCTTTCTTCCTCTGACTCAAGTATTCCCCCCCGCAGCCACCCCCTCAATTACGACGGGCGAGAGATGTTCCTTGTCACGACATAGTTCGTCCGGATAAGTATGAGTGGCCTGGGATACATGTCCTAAGCGCTGTAGAGGGTCTATGGCCTGCGGGATTGGATCTGGAACGGAGGAGCAGTCTGAAAGTGAATATGGGCTGTGAAGATGATTTGTGATGATGCAACGTGACGATTCACGGTATGATTGAGTGGTAGCCGGTTCTGGTGGACGCAAGAACCTGATATCAAGGAAACAGAGGTGATTTTGCATGGCCACCTCGCCTAGATGTTTGCCCTGGAACAGGATCTCGCAGCGACTCGGACTCCCCTTGAAGTGAAGGTCCCAACCCTT
This sequence comes from Paxillus ammoniavirescens, assembly GCA_014904835.1. NCBI lineage: Eukaryota > Fungi > Basidiomycota > Agaricomycetes > Boletales > Paxillaceae > Paxillus > Paxillus ammoniavirescens. The sequence goes on from MU120902.1 coordinate 440,333, forward strand.
ATCTAACATCCGTCCGACGGACATATGATTTATCACCGCTCCTGGCGAATAGAGACAGTTCCTGAGGCGTAGACGAAGCTGCTGATTACCTAACGTGATGAGAGCGACGCAATCACCACGTCCTTCAGTCGTGAGAGTTCCATAGTTGGCTGTTTTCATTTGTACGGAGTCCTCTATGAATGACCAGAAGAAGCTGCGATCACGAATTACATGACTGGTTGTTCCCGAGTCAAGGATGGTGGAGGCAATGGACTGAGCGAGGTTAATGGAGTCAGGTAACCCCTCGCCGGGCGATTCCTCAATCATACCGGATGACAGGCCACGGAAATGATGATCGGTTGGTGGAACGGTGATAGCTGTTGCTGTGAGGTTGACCGGCGGTGTCGGTGTGGATTCGGTGGAAGGTGCTGGCTGTTCCTTCTGCCACGGAGCCTGTCCAGCCTTTCCTCCACCTTTATGATAGCATTTTGCTGTGTCATGATCGTATCGGCGACGTTTTGCGCACTGTTCGCTAGTGCAGAACGTCCCACTGGGGTTGTTCCTGGTCTTTCGTAGGCCTGTCACTGGATTGATGTCCACGGACTCAGGTTGGCCAATGGCAGCGTTTGCATATTCCGACCCTGGTCCGGGTGCTGCCCTTTCCATCCGCATCTGGAGTGCTTCTCCGATGATGGTCGTGGCGGCATCATGGAACGTGTATGCGCGAGATGACGACTGTAGGATTGATAGGTAGGGGTTGGAGGGAGGGAGGATTCCCGAAAGTGACGCTGACGAGGAAGAGGAAGAGGAAAGGCTACTTGAGAGAGGTCCATGGCTGGAGGGGTTGAACTGCGTGCTGATGCCACTAAGGGAGTTTGACAGTCCCCGTGCCATTTCAGTCTCAATGTTCTTCCGAATGATTGGCCACATCCCCGACCTTGGTAGGCCGCGTATGAGTGCATATATGGTGTCCGCTTCACTGGACTTCGCTCCCATGCGGGCTAGACGCTCGTTTGCGTGTGTATGCGCAGCCACGTACTTCTCAGCATCGTCCGCACTTCCCATTTGAAGAGTTGTGATCTGCTTTCTGACAGCGAACTGAAGTGAGATGTCGGTACGATCGAAATGATTGGCAAGGATGTTCCAGACTTCGCGAGCAGTGATACTGATTTTGTCAGGTACTAATGTCATCACAGTTGAGTTGACCTTGCGAAGGATGATGCTTTTCGCTTGGCCGTCCTCCTTGATCCACGCAATGATGGAATTACGCTCAGTTTGAGTTGGTGCAGATGGGATGGTAGCGGTGGGCATGAGGGACGCGAATTCGATGTAATTTGTCGGATCGACCCCATTGCTAACATGATTGTACACCCCCTCACCAAGGAGAACGTACTCTATCTGTCGCCGCCATTCATAGTAGTTTTCAGTCCCAATCAGTTCGGGTAAATTCTCGAACTTTCCCATGATGCGTGAAAGCGAGATGATTCCTGAGTTTGATGCTTGAAGGCTGCTTGATAGTGCCTAGGTCCCCCCTCTCGAGTGCGACGCGTGGACTCCTCGTCTACGATCTGTCTAAGTGTTGAGCTCTGTTTAAAAAAGCGACCTCGGGGCTCATAACCTGGAGAAGCCAATGACGAGGTGCTCAGCTCCAGTACGATGTGGGATGAGCTGCACTGTTGCAAACGAACCTAATGACAAGGTGCTACGGTACGAGTCAGCTATGAAAATGCTACTGTAGTGTGAAAATACATACCTCAGCTTCTGTAGTACGATGTGGATCGAGCTGAGGTGCGGAAACTGATAAGCGACTTGTAATATACTACGCTGGTGTGTCTATCACGTGTCCGAGATATATGCTTCTTCCCCAACGAAGTGCCGAGTTGCACCCCAACAGTATCCTACGATGAGCCCACAAACATCCCACAAAATCAACTCGAAAATGAACGAACTCACCTTCAGCCCTAACCCTCCCGAGAACCCCAAACAACTCGCCCTTTCGCACCGCCAGGTTAATATCCTCGAACGCTAGGTTGATATTGTTCTTAGACCATTGAAACTCGCCGTCTTTGACAAACAAGACTGTGTCACCGATGGAAAGAGTTCGGTCCGAGTAATGGCGTCTTGTTGGAGTTCTTCGGCGTGCAAGAACTCCGAGAGGCGTCTCATGGATACGATGGATTCGATAGCGTTGGAGGTAACTTGACTGAACTGCACGAGGTATCAGCGACAAAGTTCGCAGAGGAAACAAACATCGGTAGTTATCACATACCATGGCAAGCGGGAACTGGAGAAGCATGAAGAGGGAGATGGCAGGGAAGATCACATCCTCGGTAAGAGGTCTTGATGAAAACAAGCCTGGTACCAGAACGAGTGGAAAGCATACGGGGTATACCACCCCACAGGGTCGTGTTCAGTGCTGTGACGAGGCCGATCTTTCTGAGCAACTTGAGCTCCAAATCATTGCGCATGTGTAAGAGACCATCAAGTTCACGATGCTACCAGAAGTACGACCACGTTCGTCGTTCGAAAGGACGAGCGATTTCTTGTAAATAGCTGTTACAGTGCGCATCCCGGTCTCGAAGCTGATCTGGAAATACTATGAACGCGTTTCAGTCATAGCACTCGCATATAACAAGCATGTCATACCTCATGTAGAACAGTGGTTTGTGCCATGGATGCAACGAACATGATGATGGCGAATGCATAATCTTTCAACTTGCAAGGAACACGTCCCTTCCGCGAACCCAGCACCCTTTTTGCTCTGGTATGTAGAGTCAACTTGAACGAGCGTATGCCAAATACTTTCGCGACAATCTTACATCAGCTTGGCAAATGAGACGGATCTGAATCTGATCATCCTCCTGCCACAACGCAAGCATCTTTGTGTTATATAGCCATGTCGATGCATATTTTCGGTGACGAGGTAATTATCCACCCCTCGTCAGTGTTTTGATTATGTTTACAATAATGATTGCAGGCAACAGAAGAAAAGGCAGAGAATGCACGTCTCTCATCCTTCGTTGGCGCTCTCGCTGTCGGCGACCTCGTGAAATCTACCCTTGGTCCAAAAGGGATGAACAAAATTCTCCAGTCAGTATCAACCGGAGAAGTAAACGTGACCAATGATGGTGCCACGATCCTCAAGTCCATCCAACTCGACAACGCAGCCGCCAAGATTCTCGTAAACATCTCGAAAGTGCAAGACGATGAAATTGGGGATGGGACGACGACAGTCTGCGTTTTGGCTTCTGAGCTGCTGAGAGAGGCGGAGAAGTTGATCGCGATGAAGATTCATCCGCAGACGATCATCGAGGGGTACCGGATCGCGAGTAGGGCTGCTTTGGAGGCATTGGAGAATGTCGCGGTTGATCACGCGTATGTCTTCATGTTCTTGACGTATTTCCTTAATCACTGCACGTCTGACTTTCTTTCCTCTAGCTCTGACACCGCTCAATTCCGCCTAGACCTCTTCAACATTGCCCGGACCACCATTTCGTCAAAAGTGCTCGCACAAGATAAAAATTACTTTGCGAACCTTGCCGTCGATGCTGTCCTTCGACTCAAGGTAAGCAGGGGTCTTTTTTAGAGACATCGCAATTGACCTGAGCGCGACTTAACCAGGGGTCGACAAACCTGGAGCACATCCAGATCATCAAAAAAGTCGGCGGCAAGCTGACGGATTCATATCTGGATGAAGGTAAGGAATTCTCTCCGATTCTAAGATAATTCAACTTAAATTGTGCCCAGGTTTCATTCTGGATAAGTCCATTGCAGTCAACTCGCCGAAACGAATGGAGAATGCCAAGATCTTGATCGCAAACACCTGTGAGCCGTCACGCCCTCTTGAGACCTTTACCCTGTCGTTGAGAATATCCTCTAGCCATGGACACCGACAAGATTAAAGTGTTTGGCGCCCGAGTAAAGGTCGACTCGACTGGCAAGCTTGCCGAGCTTGAGCGAGCAGAGCGCGAGAAAATGAAGGCCAAGGTTGAGGCCATCGCAGCCCACGGTATCAACTGCTTTGTCAACCGACAGCTCATTTACAATTATCCCGAGTCGATTCTTACCGAAAAAGGCATCCTGGTAATTGAGCACGCAGACTTCGAAGGTGTCGAGCGGCTATCACTCGTCACCGGCGGTGAGATCGCTAGTACTTTCGATCGGCCAGATCTCGTGAAACTTGGGAGGTGCGAGTTGATCGAAGAAATTATCATCGGAGAGGATAAGGTAAAAACACGCGCATAAGGAGAGGATCTGTTGACATATAGACCCAGCTCATCAAATTCTCGGGCGTTGCTGCTGGCGAAGCATGCACTGTCGTTTTGCGCGGCTCTACAAACCAAATGGTCGACGAGGCCGAGCGTTCCCTACACGACGCGCTTTCCGTGCTTTCACAAACAGTCAAGGAAACTCGGGTCGTCCTAGGTGGCGGATGCTCTGAGATGCTGATGAGCTGTGCAGTCGACGAAGCAGCACGCAAGGTCAAGGGAAAGAAAGCCATCGCTGCGGAGGCGTTTGGGCGGGCGTTGAGACAGATCCCTACGATTCTGGCTGACAACGCCGGGTACGACTCAAGCGACCTGGTAACGCGGCTGAGGGCTGCACATTACGAGGGACAGTCGGATGCCGGGCTTGGTATGTGATACTTCATCGCTTCACCGCTCTGTGATTGATTAAACTTGGTATTAGATATGAACCAGGGCACCATTGGCTCTATGAAGGCCCTCGGTATCACAGAGAGCTATAAGCTAAAGCGGCAGGTAGTTCTCAGTGCCAGCGAGGCCGCAGAGATGATTATCCGGTGTGTTAGGCTGCTTCTTGTCTTGAGGCTGTACTCATTACTTTACAGGGTGGACGACATCCTTCGTGCAGCACCTCGGAGGCGGGAAGCAGTGTAAAGAAGTTACTCATCAATCGTACACACAATATTCCTAATAGATATGTTTCCCGCTATTGCTGGGACATCCAATGGCCTCTGTTAGAGTGTTATGAACCGGTAGTCAGCGCTGTGGCTGTTAGAATGAGCTTGATGAGACCCTCGTAAGGGCTTTTCGCACAGCCACCTTGAAGGTCACTTCTAGATAATTTTTCCATGACATCCTACTCTTTTCCGCTAACTTTTCTCTTTCGACCTTGTGATAAATACCTGTCCACGACTCCTGACTAGGACTCCCGAACCCATTTCATGGCCACTGATTTCTGGGCGAGTTCACATTAGTGCGGCTTGGACCAAATCCTCACGAAGAAAGAATCTCATGGAGCCGTGATAGCAAGCGATGGATTGTGGACCGCGTAACTCTAAGGGAGGCTCGCGCCGATGACCTTCAATATGTCGACGACCCCGAATATTTCACATATCTTTCCGTTTTCTTTGCCAATGGTGTGGATTCCCTGCTTGGTTCACCCCGTCAGATGGGCTTATCGACCGACTTCGTCAGTGATCACGAAGTTGGGCAAGAAACTGAATTTTCGACAACGAGTGATCGCAACGGCCATCGTTTTCTTCCGCAGATTCTATCTGAAGAACTTATACTGTGAAACTGATCCGTTCATTGTCATCGCTGCATGCTGTTATCTCGCTGGTAAAGCAGAAGAATCTCCCATGCACATCAAGAACGTTGTCGCTGAAGCTCGTCTGTTCTTTAGTCGTGCGTCACTTTCATTGGAACATCTCTTACTCTAAAGTCCCACAATTGTCGCTCTAGAGCAACCTTATGGGGTCAAGTCATTCCCATCTGACAACTCGAAGCTTGCAGAGATGGAGTTTTACCTTGTCGCCGATCTGGAATGCGATCTTACCGTATTTCACCCTTACCGGACGCTGATGGCTTTGTGCAAGAAAGAAAGCTCCAGTGATCTCATGGCCGAGGCAGGAGAGGTTGGCGTAGGCATAGACGACGGGCCGCGATATTGGGGAACTGGTGAAGGACAACTCGAGCTGCCAGACGAAGCACTGCAGCTTGCGTGGTTGGTGGTCCCGATGTCATCGTCGTCACCGCCCTGCTAAGGAATGATTCTTAGGTCTATCATCAACGACACCTATCGATCGGATTTATGTCTTCTATACCCGCCACACCTACTAGCGATCACAGCACTCTATCTAACGCTGGTTCTGCACGGTCCAACGAGAGACCTCATGCAACAACAATCACTTCCAGCATTATCCGGAGACATCCACTCGAACTCGCCCCGGAGATCGTCACGCCAAGCGTCAACATCATCGTTGGGGTCAAAAAAAACATCACAGGACTACATCGGTTTCTTTGCAGGTCTCAATGTCTCCATGCCATTGATCGCAACGATCGCTCAGGAGATGATAGCCCTGTATTCTATGTGGGAGCGGTACAAGGAACATATTGATTCCAGCGACACGGCTCGTGGTGTCTTTCACGGACAAGCAGCCACACAGCCTCAGGCCGGGTCGCCGTACTCCGCTACGACGCAAGGAAGCTCTAAGCGCTCTCTCTCAGAAAGCCGTAGTGGGAGCCACAGTCGCGTAGGCACGCCTGCTGAGGGCACAGACGAACTACGGAAGGAAGGGGCCAGCGTCATCACTCCTACGTTACTGCTCCAAGCACTCACTCGGATGCGGGAAGATAGGCTGTCTGATGTAGCACATTCGGGCACTGGGCGTCCCATTGCAGTCAATAAGATGTTGGAACGGACACAGGCGGCCGGATGAAGAGACACGAGAACGTAGACGTGTTAGTTTACTTGTGGAAATCGAAACAAAATTGCGTGAGTGTGAAATTATTGAAATGAATATGAAAGGCACTGTTAACGAAAGCCTGGACGTTGGCTTTCTCCGCTTCCATCAAGTGTGACGGAAGCGCAAATCCCTTGGGTATATTCTCACATTTATGCATCTCGGTGTGTTCTGCAGTTAATTGATTCACATTCATTCGTTTTTACTAGGATGACATTCTTGGGAGGTGGAAGTGCATGCATGTAAGTGACTTGACGAAACCACCGATATCCCTCATCGACTTGCTGATCATTACTAGTTATTCCGGTCCTGACGTACGATGTCATTTACCCTCGCGGCGCAGAGGTCATTCTGGCCACACTCCTGGAGTCCTTAAAGTTTGCGCCTACACATGAGATCGTATGGGCCCTTAGAATATCAACTCCAAATGTCAAAAATTCCAAGGATGGGTCTCATAGACTTCCGCTTTGTGTTGAGCTGATTGGAGAGCAGGATGGCTAGTACTCGTTATCCTTTCCACCGTGTATGAAACCAGAAAGGCTTCGACGATCTTTTTTGCTGCCCGTACAAGTACGGAGGATACATAGTCTGATGCATTGATGTCGCCCCGGCACCACGGCGAAGAGAACCACCGCGCTGTTCTGCGCTCTCGGACTCTCGTGCATGCCACAAAATAGTTTCCCATCATAAAATCGTCAACCCAATACCCCAAAAGAACTTCTCAAAGTTGTGTCACGTAGCCTCCTCACCGAATCTCCTCCTCCACCGCCGGCGACACCGCCGAACTAATGTGACTCCCGTCGACAGTCTGCGCCTCATGGTCCTCCGTCACACGCCTCTGAAACTCCATTTGTTCACTCCGAACCGTGCCCTTTGCAGTGTCCGCTCCGTGATATGCGTCTTGGGAGTAGTTCTCGCGGAAGCTGATCACTAGGCGTGGGAGGAGCACAGACCCTTCGTTCTGAGAGTATGCTGTGATTATTGCAAAGTATGTTCCCTGTGGATGAAGACTCGTTATCGATGATGGATCCAATTAGAGACGCTGCGCTTACGTTTTCTGGCTGTCCCCAGACACTGATCATCAGGATGATCGTCGCAACCAAGTTACTGAACGACTTTAAGCACGTCACAAATATCCAGAGTCGTGGAGGACTTACAAAAAGAAATATACGATGCTATCCCTGACAAGGACTTTCATAAGGTCGTTAACCTGCCAGCGGTGGAGCATTCGGCGCATTTCGAAGGCATGTTTGGCAAATCGGCCAATAGCTAGAAGGAATAGAAGGATGTTGATTGTTATACTCGTGATATCCCAGGCGAGAGGAAGCGGAGACGCTGTGTCGACGCTTGGGCCACAGACGTGGATACCGGAAAGTATCCATTCAGTAGCTTGTATCATTGGACGTCAAGATTCGGAAGCCAAGACCCACAAAATTCAAATTGGCCGCACCAGAGATCCCGCTTTTGGGCCCGAAGATGACGACCGCTACAGCAAGCCCTACTCCAATCCTTGCTAATATAAATGTGATGAGGACGACCATGATTATCTTTGAACGCAAGTACATTGCGTAGATCCGCAAGGACATGATCGCTATAGATGCAAGATGATTAGAACTTCAGCCGATCCTAATACTTCGTTTGAGCTACCTTCTCCCACTATCGTGGACACAAATGCACCGTAGTTGACAAATTTATCCAGTGCAACGCCTGAACACATTCGTGAGCATGAGGGAAGCGCGAGTGAAGCATATTATTTACATCTGGGATTCAGAATCGTCCGTCGACACCTCGTTAGCTATGAACACATAATCGTATTAATGGGGTAAACGTACGTCTGCAGCAACGTGGTGTTCGTGAGACATCCATCGAAACCTCAAGGACTCTAACTCACCGAAGGTGACATGGAAATGTTAGCGTTGACTTGAGTCACATGCATGAGCACTTCTGATACGCCGCTGGAGAGGAATATATATGCTCACAAGCCCAAAAGTTGCTATCATCTTGTAAGACCCTCTCGGTTTTTTGGCGCAGACAGATGAGAACTTACAGAGCGAGGGCTATGCCCAGATAACGAGCCTGTGATGTGTGTCATGGCAAATGCGATTAGCGGCAATTTATTCAATCTACCAACCATGACGTAAAAAATCGACATCGTCGACCACGGAGCTCTCTGGGCCGGGCGTTCAGCGGATCTGTACAAGCACGTATTATATAATGCGACATACCCAAATGTATTTCACCTGAGTTGATCAGTTTTGGGAGGCTTGTTTACTCGCCCAGAGTTAGCGACGTACCTCTCTTGGGAACATGACGACTGGATTTGACGACTAGTGTTATCATCAAATAAAGGCAAATTCCCCACGAGAAACACACCAGTATCGTAGCAGACTAAGGCAGCTGCAGCGGCTGGGAAATGGCAAGGTCAATGGCGGTGAATGTAAGTTGATCGGCAAGATCGACGTACCATCACACCAATTGACAAGCTGGACCGCTTGAAGGACGGGAAACCAGTCAGGTGAATTGTCTACGACGACGTCGCCCATCGTCAGGAATTGGGAGAGGTGAGAGAAAAGGTATAGAAGATAGCGGTTTCGTTACCTCCACTCGCACCTTCTCTTATGCTCGGTGGCGTATCACCATATAGTTTGTCATGACCAGAATGGAGTTCCAATATTGACACCAATAACGACACCGTGACTGCATGCAGTGCCAAGTGTCGGAAATTGAAACACGATGAAGGTTGTGGAGTCATAGGGGCCATACTGACTGCACCTGTAGTAGCGATGCTGAACTTGAATCAACTTGGCACGGCCCTTGATGCGAAGCAAGCAAGTTTTCTGCATCGTGTTTTCCAGGTGCCGGACCAACTCGCGGGGTGGCAACTTGAAAACAACAACTGCAAGAGACCCGGTGACAGACACTGCCAACGGTTAGCTCGTGTAAATCCAATGTTTGATCCGGGTCTCGCTATGGATGGGTTATGACATCGAAATCACACTGGTGATCAAAACTTCAAAGCTGTTCGGCTTGATCAGCTTTCAAGCTCTGATCCGAGTCGGAAGAATGACGAGAAATCACATTACGATTAGATGACCCCCGCTATCAGAGTATGCACATCACTGAGGTCAGCGGGTCCGTAGACTGGTCATCAAGCCTTCAGGAATGTCCTACTTGGCAGGAATCGAGTCGCGGCCTCGTGAGTGAACTGAGATCGTTCGACTGCGGTATATAGTCGGTGTCAAGGTTCACGAAGTAAGTTCCCCCTCAATCGACGGGGCATGCACTGGCAGAACAATCAAAGTTACTGGCCGCAACTCCTGTCGTAGCTAATTGGGCGTGGGCGGAAGGTTCCTGATAACGACGGGCCATACTACCCGGCACAGCCATGAACGCCACTGGTGGTCGTCGCCGTGTTTTAAGTTGAGCTGACCTGCAGCGTGGGCTGTGTACAGTCACCACAAGTAACCTACTTCAGTATGTATGAAGACAAGGCTGACTCTGTAATTTCAACAGACGACCCCAGTGTATTCTCGTCCAACAGTCCGTCATATGAATCTCAAGTGCGATCTGTCTAAGCAAGAGTAGTAAAGACCAGTCTCATAAATAATACAAAGAGCCATATGCTAGTAAGGTCACTCATCGTCCCCAGGCTCCTGCGCCCCACCTTCCACATCCCCGGGTACATCCCTCGCCTCAGGGTACAACTCATGTGCAACCTGATCCGCTAATGCTTCCTCATGGTCCAAAGGTCCCTCCGGTTTCACTGCAGTCAGAGCCTCCTCAATTTTAACCTCTTCCTCGACCTTGGCACCAGAGGCTGGCGGCTCCTCCACCGACACCGATGCGGGGGGCTCGCTCTGGCGCTGGACACGAGTCTCACCTTTCGCCTCTTCCTCCTTCTTCTCGGGCATGTCACCCGTAGGCTCCGCACTGACCACACTAACCACCCTCTCGCCATCCACCGCGTCAGGCAGCCCAGTACCCCCAGCGACACTTTTTACTTCCTTCTCATCCTCCTTTGCAAAGACATCCCTCCCCGGCTCCGCAACAGCACCAGAAGGGATTGCCGTGTTCGCCTCAGGTATGACCGGTTGCTCGTCCTCGTCGACGACGATAGGCGCGCGTCCGCCTGGCTCACCACCGATAGTAGCAACGGGTGCAGTCTTGTTAGGCGTGGGCACCTGAATGCCACCATATTGTCCGTACTGGGGTGGTAGACAAAAATCAAAAGAAACGACAAGAACAGTGTCAGTATCACGGTTTCATCCAAACGTCGAGACTGCAAGGACTTACGTCGTCCAGAAACTGATCGCTTTTAATTCATGATTCCACAAGACGTTGATCCGATCCATTGATAAGTCCACTTATAAAGAAGCGAAAAAAAAAAGACAGGACCCACCAAGCAAAGTCCCACGTCTTCACCCACTGTGCACTCGCACAATTCTTCTTAGTCCAAGGGTCCCCATATGCAAGCGGACTAAATTTGGAAAAGTTCCATATTGCCACGATAGCAAGTACCGCTGCGATCTGTAGCCTAACCTTGGGCCGTAACGCCGATGTCGCGAAGTCGAACACGGCGCAGGACAAGAGGATTGCAAAGTACAGTGCTGGGAAGTAGTGGTGTAGGAAAAGTTGACGGCCCATAAGGAAGAAGGGGAAGTAGTGCAGGAAGTAGCCAGTGAAGAAGAAACCACACAGAGTGTCGTACTTGACTATTTTTGCTGAAAGGAAGGTGCAAGCCCACGTCAGAGGTTGGTGAACGTGAAGGAACCAGTGTTCCCTTGCAATGGGGGTACTTACTGTTCTCGAAATCCTTGTACCCTCGCTTGGCGCGTAGAATCAGGAACCCGCGAACAAGGACATAGGCAAGCACAGATGCAGTGCTCAACCACCAAATGAATGGATTACCAATCAAGTAGATTTGGCGGTTGTCTTTCACCCAGAAATTCTATGGTCGTTCAATACCGAACGATAGGAGAACAGAAGACCACTTACAATACCACGGCGGAGACGAGGCCAGGTCAGAGGACGCGAGTCGTACACGTGTCTGTCCGTCAGCCCCGCATTCGTCGTCCACATCACCTGCTGCAACTCCAAGAACTTGGCCAAGAACCCTGGGATCTTATAGTTTACCTTGGCTGCACTGGCGGGAACTACACAATCACATGCATGATCAGTATCCCACAATCCCAACGAAAGAAAGAAAAGGGACATACGTTGTGGGTGCTTCTCGGCAGTCTCGATATACCACAACGAATTCTTCTTGACCGCATTTTTATTACACGTCACCTCCTGCTGCTCGAACCCCCAGTCCGGCAACTTCACTTTGTGCGAAAAAAGATAACAGCCGGTGTTCAAATGCCTCAACTTAAAGTGCGTCCTCAGCGTCCTAACGCGCTTGCTCGACTCCCTGTCGCTCTTGTCGCCCTTTTCAATCTCGATCACCCAGTCGTCGTTGATGTCCCCAACGAAACCGGCCTGGCCGTATGCCGATACTTCGCACTGGAAGTCGACGTCAGAGACGGGTGGACGGACGTCGTGCGAGTGAAGTGCTTTGTCGGTGACGATGTGACGAAGCTTGATGCGCGAACCGTGTTTTATGTATTCGATGGGCTGGGTCACGTAGTCGTATTGAGGATAGCTGTCTACAGTGGCGTTGAGGATTCGCCACATGTTGTTGTCGTCCCGATGGGGGTACAGTGTAATCTGTTGTTCTGGGTGGATGTTAACCGAATTCTGCTGAAATGAGCTAGAGTCACATACGCCGACTTCCGCCTGGGTACTCGTGGGCGTGTGAGTGCAAGTAGCCGCCTTGGGTATTCACATGACGGATAGTAACCTCAGATCCGAGGGCGATGTCTGAGCAGAGAATAAGGACCGGGTGCCTCCGATACAATCCAAACAACGCACCAGCATATGTGTCCTGCATGCCCCGTCCCAGTGTTTGTCTAAACTCTGAGCTCATAAAAGCATCTCCCTCGCCTGAACTTCCAAGGATCATGAAATGCAACTCGAACATGGTCATGTAGAACAGCAAAGGAATGAGGATAAGACATAACGCCCTCGCCAAAAAGTGCCTTGCCCAAGTTCGAGGTTTGATTCGCAAGTCCCCAAGAAGCAACCAGAGTTGCAACACAGTACACACGCCGACAGTCGCAATCGTGAACAGACCGACCCATTTGCAGGACACAACTGCACCGAGTGAAAGACCAGTGAGCACGAGCCACGTCCACCATTGCTCAGTGAAGGGCTCTTGCTTATCCTCGTTGGTAAACCCGACAAAGAAGAAGATGGTGAGTGCCGTGAAAAATACCAAAGGTGAGTCCAGAAGGATATGCCGAGATTGGGTGATGAGGCCGTTTTCAAAGGTAATGAAGAGAGAGGCGAGGAGTGCGGTAGTTGCTCTACAGTCAAGAGCGCGCAGAGTAAGGTACGCTAGGGGGACAGTGGCAATGCCGAGGATAGCGGGGACCATCCGCATGGCGACGTATGGCGTATTCACAAACGCCCTGGGGAAGTCAGCCAGTGTGGATAGCAGGAGTAGTGATGTACTCACTTCCCAATGTCCTTGAAGTCAAAGTCACCATCAAATCCGAACAGGAATGCAGCAGCCGTGATTAAGAGTTTGGCTAGGGGCGGGTGTACATCCACGAAGTAACGCGTCTTGATATAGCGGGCGGCAAATTTACCAAAGTGAACTTCATCAAAGCTGCAGTACGAGGAACGGTCAACATAAAACAAGCCCGTGCAAAGCCGCTAGACAAGACTCACACAACACTATTTGGCTTTGATATACGGAACAGACGAACAAAAGTTGCAACCATAAGGACGATGACGAGGAGTTTCCACTCTGCGGATGTGATTTTAAGCCCGCCAGGAGCATGAGTTCTCCGAGTAGGACCGTATCCCTTTGAAGCCGCTTCTCTTCGTTGGTCGGCGTCTAGGACATCTTTGCGAGAAAGTGATGGAGGGTATTTATGTGCTGAAGGAGCGACGTGTGGAAGACCAGGAGGTGGAGTGGCTGGTCTTCTGGCCCGAACGCTGGCAGACATGGCTGCAAGCTAAGGACAGGATGTTTAGACAATACCAGACTGTGCAAACCCGTAATAAAAGTTATGCAAGTCAGATGCAGGGAGAAACGTGTTACGAGAAATAGACGCTGGATGACCAAATAGGGAACCGGAAGTAATTTGGCAATAAGTCAGCCCGTTGTGAGGACTTGACTTGAAAGACTAACCAAGAGGTAATAATGTACCGTGTTTACTATAATTGGTAGTGATACTTTGGACGATAGATAAATGTACGGCGGCGATGTGTCTCTTAACGTCGACATCATGCGTTTCAACACTGCGACTTTGTTTGTCCTTGTTGAATTCCAAAGCTCCTGTGACTTCGTTACATAAGCACCGTGAGGCGAGATTCGGATTATGTAATACCGAAATTCGGCATCTTACGGCTCTCAGGGCAACAAATTAAAAAATTTGACAGCGCCTAAAATAACCAACTTGAAGTTTCCTCTCCCCATTGCACTTGCCTCCGCAGAGTCCGCACCAACTTGTCCACTTCACTCCGTCTTTTTTCTTCTTCTTCTTTCACGACGACGACAAAGATGTTCGCCCACTCAGCAGTCCGTGCTCTCACTAGCCAGTCCCGCCTTTTCTCCACCACCATTGCGCGCCAAACAAAGGTCGCAGTACTTGGTGCTGGAGGAGGAATCGGCCAGCCTTTGTCGTTGTTGCTCAAGAGTGACCCCCTCGTTACATCTCTCAGCCTCTACGATATCCGTGGTGCTCCCGGTGTCGCCGCCGATGTGAGCCACGTCGACAGTGCAAGCGAGGTGCGTGCAGTGAATTGACTCTATCGGCTTTGGTCGGAGGTTGAGAGGTGGTGGGGTTTGTGTAGGTTACCGGATATGCTGCCGACAAGCTTGACGAGGCCCTTGAGGGCGTACAAGTTGTTGTCATCCCGGCTGGTGTCCCAAGAAAGGTCCGTTCGTTTCGCAGGTACTCGCAAACGTGCTCACCGCTGATTCTTCTCATTTCAGCCTGGTGTAAGTACTTCTGCGTTTCGTAGCACATTTGGTTCTCATGACTTCTCAAGATGACCCGTGACGATCTTTTCAACGTGAGCCTCTTACTATCTCCCGTTCTATAAATACTTACTCCCTTCGAAGACCAACGCTTCCATCGTCCGCGACCTCGCTAGTGCCATTGGCCGTGTATCTCCCACAGCACACATTTTGGTCATTTCCAACCCGGTCAACTCCACTGTTCCCATCGTTGCCTCCACCCTTGCCAAGGCAGGCGTCTACAACCCTTCCCGCGTGTTCGGTGTGACCACCCTCGATGTCGTCCGTGCTGCACGCTTCACCGCAGGCATTGCTGGTGTCCACCCCAATGAGGCACCCATTACCGTCGTCGGTGGACACAGCGGTGCAACCATCGTCCCTCTACTCTCTCAGAGTAAGTACGGACAGGGCATCAAGGGTGAGGTGTATGACAAGCTCGTGCACCGTATCCAATTCGGTGGTGATGAGGTCGTCAAGGCCAAGGACGGCGCAGGAAGCGCGACTCTTTCCATGGCATATGCTGGCGCCAAGTTCACTCATGCCCTTTTGCGTGGTTTGAACGGCGAAAAAGGCGTGATTACACCTACGTTCGTTCAGAGCCCTCTGTACAAGGACCAGGGCATCGACTTCTTCTCGTCAAATGTTGAGCTGGGTGTAAGTTCCTTTCTTTTGATGCAGGGAGGAAGTCGGTTGACGTGTTGTTGTAGGTCGATGGTGTTGAGAAGATTTACCCTCTTGGTCCTTTGTCTGCTGAGGAGGAGAAACTCATGGAGGCTTGCTTGCCTGAGCTCAAGAAGAACATTGAGAAGGGCAAGGCATTCGTAGAGAGCTCGTAGATGCGTCGATTTGGATATCTTGTCAGTTAAAAACACCTCGTTGCTCAATGTCAGCGTGGCTTGATAGCTCTCGAGAAACCATATGTGTGATCTTGAATCTGTCGCTTGTGCAGTGTCATTGACGTCCCTTCTTTTTAACCATCGTGAACCCGTCCTCATCAACTTCTGGTTCTTCCCTCCCTCCACCCCCCGACCGATCCAATAATTGTGGTACGTCGCCCTCACCTTGCCCACCCTCGCTTTCACTTTCGCCGTCCTCGTCATCGTCATCTTCCCAATCACTCCCGCTCCCCGCACCAACCTCATACTGCGGCGTCTTTCCCTTGATCCTCTCTGCCTGTGCCTCCAGCTCCTCCACGAGCGTATCGTCGCCCGTACATACAAAGCGGAAGAGCTTCACGATGTCCTTGGACACGGCTGCGCCGCTGTCGTCCTCGAGCACGACCTCGAATTCGTCGGACATGATCTGGAGGAGGAGCTCTTCGATGTCGTCTTCGCCTGGGGGCTGTGGCGTCGGTGCGTGAGTAGGAGGTGTGGGCGTGGCGTTGGGTGTGGGGGAGAGTGTTGACGTCGACGAATAAACGATCGACTCCTCGAATTGATCGACGATCACACCTGCCAGCCAGCGCTGTTTTTCCTGCGATTCGGGGCCGCCCCATGATTGATGCACGGCGAGACGGAGGGCGGGCCAGAGGGCGAGGCGGGCGATGGTGCCGCGGGCGAAGAGGATGGTGTGGGGATGCGGGGGTGCGGATGATGAGGACATTGGTAGCTTTTTGTTAGAGTGGGCACAATTTTGGTGGGCTGGATGGGGAGTCCTCTTGGCCCCGGAGTGGTGCGTGGGCTGGCCTAGGAGTTGGATTGGTAGTACTCGCAGGTTTTCGGAAGGGCTCTTACTGGGCAATTTCTTTCCTATACTCAGCACGCGTAAACTTGAGCAACCTTTAGATTTGCTTTAGATCGCGGTGGGACACGATATCGGATACGTGGAGCTTAGTCAGCGTCAGTAAAATTATCGGAACGACTATCTAATCTAGGTACCTATACGATAGCCTCGTTCTGTCGCCCCCAAAAATGCCCGCCCGTGCGGCACGCGCTTACTCCAGCGCCCCCATCAACCCAGCGCGCCAAAACAGCAAAACCTACGTAGCTTTCACAACCATTCCGCATCTACATCTGTCCCTTGCGCATCAAATTCCTCCTCACCCTCCTCTTTTCGCTCCCAACGCCCTCGCCCTTTCCCCACTGCAGATACGGCACGAGGCCCCTCTCAACACCAGCTACCCCGCCCTCCTCACCTTCGCGAAAGTCGAGCATGCCCCATATGGGGAGCTCAAATTCGCCTTTCACGAGCACGCGTGTGTTTGTGAGGAGTAGAGGTGGGACGGGGGTCAGGATGTGCATGTGTGGAGAGGGCGGGTTCGACGAGAGGGGGATGCCGCGGATGAGCGCGAGGCCGTGGCAGGTCGAAAAGGCTGGATCGGGGGGAGGCTGCGAGGGTGTATATGGTAGCTGAGATCCCTTCAGGGATGTGGAAGGGTCGGTGGTACCATTGACATCGCAGGAGACGAGGCCGACGACCGCACCGTTCAGCACGCGTGTGAGCTCGGAGGGAACAACGTCTTCGTACCCTGGACCAGTGAGGAAGACGTTTTCGAAGGCTTTGGTGTAGTCGACTTCGTAGGGGTAGCGTGCGCAGAGAGGGAGGGAGGTGTCCCAGCTTGAGGCTGTTATTTGATTGAGTAGGGAGGTTGAGGAAGAAGAGGAAGAAGGAAGTTCAGGGAAGATGGCGTGAAAATACGAGAGGATGTTGAGATTGCGATGATCGATCGCGGATTGATGGGTGTTGGTGTACTCGCTGGGAATGGGTTCTATCTTTAGGAGGGTTCGGGCTTTTGCTTGTGCGAATGGCGCAAAGGTCGGATGTTGTGGAAGGTGCTGAGATTGGAGAGGAGCTGGCCATCCCTTTTCCTCAGGTCCGTCGATTTCGAAAATATGTGAAGGCTCGACGAACTCCTCGATGCGCGTGTTGAGGTCTGCACCGAGGCCTTTCGTCCATCCCATGGTATTCACAACAAGCGGGATTGAGTCTCGTATCCGCTCATCTCCTGAGATCGCACCGTCGACGAGGATAGGAATTTGGAGATCGAACTTGTATGTTTCAAGCAGGGCTTGAATAGAGGATAGGTAGTGTGAAGGGCTGGCACGGGGGGTGGTAGATCCGATGTAGTGCGCTCGATAGGGTAGGCTCGGGTGGGTGAATGGGGGGCCTGAAAACATTATTCAGCGTCAGGGAACCACTGATGCGTGCGCTCCATGGCCTTGACTCACCGAAAATATAGCTTTCTACGATGCTGAGTGAGACCATACCCCCTGGTGTGAATTCGGATTGGCCCAGATCGCATTCGAGGAAGGCCACTCGGCAATATCTTGAGGGTTAGAAAAGATTAGTAATTGTATGCAGCGTAGGCGGGCGATTACTGACCGTTCCAACAGGCGGTTAACCAGGGTTCGAGCGAACGTGCTCTTCCCACTCTTCTTGGGACCTTTCACTAAACAGATCGGAGGGGTACCGATGTCCGAGTCTTGGGCCCCGGCTATTGATGCAAGTGCAGTCTCCCAAGAGTGCAAGAGCGTAAAAGGATGAATCTCCTTAGTGCTGTAGGTGATCTTTTTTGGGGAAAATTGATCGGAGAGTATAATTGGAGTGCCGTCATGTACATACAAGGCTAATTCCTGGAAGGTCAAAACTGTTGAAAGCGTTCGGGTCTCGAGGCGGTTTGAAGGCATTTTCAAACACTCTACATATCCTTCCGAGGCCTTCGATGCCCGTATCGAGATATTGAATTAGGACAGCAGTACTGTTTGCTTGGTGCCGTATAGTTGATGGAATAGTATATGTGCATGAGCCCGAGTGAATGGCTGCCGCCCATGACAGGACAGGTAGCGGTGACGATCGGGATGCAAATACGCGGTGTATTTTGTCAGACGGTGAAAGGGTGACACCTAGAAGGGAGACACTGCCTTGCAAAACACAGAGAGTATACGCTCCAATGAATGCGACGGACTCGCCGGGATGCAATACCAATATGATCGCCTTTTCGTTGGCTGTGTATTCACTGCTAGGGACAGAGTAGACGTTCCGTTCGGGAACTGGATGGAACGTAGACAGCGTCACATGCTGGACTTTTGTTGATATTGATGGTTCGAATGGATTGGTACTGTCGGTAAGATCGTCGACGCGCGGTGGTCCAGGTGTGTCCTCGTCGGAGGAGTCAGCTGCTGGTCGACTCGGTGACCAAGCGCGGTCGCGTCTACTGACGGAAATGGACGACGGTGCGATTTTCTGCGCGCTATTTACTGATATCACCGGTTCCTCCGCGGATGAAGAGCCCGAATCAGAATCGGCGTTGACTTTGTCGCCTCCATTCCCCGCGTTAGGAGGATCGCTGGCATCGAAGTAGCGTGGATTTAGACCGGGTTTCGCTGGCGTGTGTGTAACCTTGGTCTTTTTAGTTCTTGGCTGGGTTGACCCACCACTAGTGGAGATTCGGGGTTTCCGTTTGGAAGGTGGTTTATCGACAAAGGTCGGTTGAGCTGGATGTGGAGGAACCTTTGGTGAGGGTGATGCTGGTGATGGACGCGGTGAGGAAGGCTTGGAGGAAGGAGCAGTCGAAGGCTCCGAAGCTGCCTTTAGTGCCTTGCGTGCTGCAACAGCGCTCAGCATCGTATACGTATAACTTCACGCAGCTGAAGCCAATATTTCGAGTGAGACAGTGGAGGAAATGTCACAAGATTATGCCTGTAGCGTCGATGATTATCATGATTTTCAACGGTCCCATGGTGTAGTGGTTGTAATGGCCCAAACCCGGGAATGCGAGATGGTTCTTTACAGCGAACAAACTCACGAGTGCGCTGGTTCAAGACTGTCCCCTCCAGAAAATTTGGTGACCACAGTTTCTCGCGCCGCAAGGTGTGAACGAACTTGGAATAATTGATCCTTGACTGGCCAGGGAAGAAATTCCGCAACCTGCAGGATCTGCCGAATTAGTCGTAGGAGATCAGGACATGTCGTCAGACGCGCTGTGGGTCGTGCCGCTCGCAAACCTTTTGCTCCTCCTTTTGCTGGTTTCCTTTTAGTTTATACCTGAACGTTTGAACTCTCGCAAGCTGTTGCCTTGACCTTGATCTACCACACACACCTTGTGATTCGGCTGTTCTTAGTGCAAACGGCTGTCCTTGACCCCGCGGACATTTCATTGTTGTTGCCTCTCTAAAATCGCATACTTCTCTAAGCATTCAAAGTGTCCAAGCATAACCTTACACCTTGGGTTTCATGCGAGCGTGTACTATGTATTAGGAAGAAGACAAATAGTACCTATACAGGACTAAAACCACAAACGCATCCTCACAGTCGCTACAGCGGAAGCTACAACAACGGCCCATTCAGCAACAAGAGCCGTTCTTGGTGGGAGCAGATGAATCAATTGCAACGGGGATCGTGTCGCTGGTAGGCGCCCTGATAGGATCAGATGACTGCTCAAGCGATTTGGTAGACACGATCCGGTAAACGTCTGATGGTGAGGTGTGAGAGTTGTAGCTACTCCATACAGACAAGACGACTAACCAGTGAGGATAGTTTGGAAAGCTGATTCGACGTTCGAGGCGTCCAGCGCCGAAGTCTCAATGAACGACAGCTCGTTTTCCGCTGTAACAGTGTACTGGTCAAACCATGAATAGCCTTATTAAGACTGGACGTACTTGAAAAGTTCTTTGCTTCTTCCGTAGGGACCGCCCTCAGGTGCTTGAGATCGCTCTTATTACCAACGAGCATGATGACGATGTTAGAGTCGGCGTGATCCCGGAGCTCCTTCAACCACCGCGTAACATTGACATATGTCGCATGCTTTGATATATCGTATACCAAAAGAGCTCCAACTGCGCCACGGTAGTACCTGTGAGGTGTGTCGTCAGTATGGTAGCGTTGCACAACAAAGACTGCGAAGCGCAGAGTGGACTGACGCTGATGTTATTGCACGGTACCGTTCTTGCCCTGCAGTGTCCCAGATCTGGGCCTTCACGGTTTTACCGTCCACACTAATGGAGCGGGTAGCAAACTCAACTCCGATTGTCGATTTCGAATCAAGGTTAAATTCGTTCCGAGTGAACCGCGAAAGCACTAGCAATGTTGTCAAAATCCAACTAGAAGGGTATACCTCGGATGTACATACAATTTCTGTAGAAAGTCGAGAAGTGAGCCGCAATTGCCAAGAGTACCTAGAAGATACGCACGATTTGCCCACTCCAGAATCACCAATCAGGACAACCTGGCCGCGTCACCTTGTTAGAGATACTTGAACCCTTGCAGTTCGAGACCACCTCACCTTGAAAAGAAAGTCGTAGTTGCTTCCTTCAGCCATGGCGTGTAGGGGGTCGTCGAGAATTAGTAGCTATAGCTGGGCTGTGGTTGGTCGCTTGATGGAAGGAGCAAAGAGAGAGCGGAGTTCAAAAAACTAGCACAATAGGCAGCTTATAGGGCTTGCAGTATCTTTCTGACGCGGCACAGCAACAACGTTGCGGTTCCGCCATTCGGTGTCTACCATGCTATCATTCTCACCCCCATAGATGCTTGCAACATGCATGAAACGAACTGTTTCACCCATATAGATGTCGAAGGAACAGCGGTCCCTCCTCATTGACATCCTGGTCCTGTCTGGACGCGCTTTGTCTGCATCTCAGACACACATTCGAGGACATATCGTGTTCCTTCTGGTGATGGGTTACTGCATGCCGGAGATTTGAGTAGCTGAGGGATTCTGTTGCAATTGGCATTGTCGAATGATTAAAGACATTGAATCACCTTGTCAAGTTGTGAGCACACCTAACAGTTGTCCAATTCATCACGCGTTGCTCGTTATGCACTTTTCGTCGCTGTCTAGTTTGGTGGCTGGAAATCACGACGTACATGTATACCACGAGTGCAATGTTTTGCTCCTGCACGTTACATCCCCTGCCGGGAGAGTTTGGAAACTGTACGGGTCGCCGGTAAGTTTCCCGTCGATGCAGCGTCGATTATGAGACCGAAAATGCTACCAGGCAACCCCAGTTTACGTCGAAGGCGTTTTCCAGGTATGCTTTGCATCGCTGCTGGTATATCGTGTGTCAGGCCTCAAGGCCTCGGGGCTGATCTTCTCTAACGATATATGATAGGGTACAAGACGATACGGAGATTCTTATTACCCACACAAGACATTGGATAGGACGAGAGAAGGGAGTCACACTGGATATCAGATCCTTTCATCCCGACTGGGGCATCGGAAGCATTGTCAACTGCACACATCCCCGAGGCACGTGTTGACAGCATCGAAGATATGGCGGTACCTCGTGTGTCAGTCAGTGCGGCCATGGAAATGAGCAAAAGCGCGGCCGCGATCGATCTACGGGACGAAGGTGTCCAATGTATCGTTACACAAAGAACACTACAGTTGCTAGAAACTATAACTTATACGGCGACTTTCCCTTCTTCGCGACCTTGACACCTGCCTTGGCCCCGGAAATCGGGCTTAAGTTTCTTTGCTAGTGGTACAGCGGCAGCTTTGGAGTTGATCAGCGCTCGGGTGCACTAAGTACCCTGAGAGCGGGTTGTGGATCATCTCTAGCTCGACGCCGTCTACTTTGCGTTTGACGGTAACGATTTGTGAGGACGAGCCTTCCGTGGGTGGCCCACCCGAATTGTTTGTGCCCGAACATGATTGGCCTCTTGGTAGGGCGGGCACGAACGCCTTCGAGAATACACACGTCGTACTATCTCGTCATCCCTCTTTCCGCCAGCGATCCTCCCCCGTCTCTTCAGTCTACATGGAAGCCGCCAATTTCCGATTCATACCATGGCAACATATTGGCTTCGAAGATATGTATGTAGTCCGAAAATGCCGGGTATACGCCGTCGAGCCGCGGTCCCGTCCCTAGGTTATGTGTGTCCACACTGACTCCAAAGCTCGAGTGACCTAATGGAAATCCTGCGTTGAATCTCTTCGCAGAACGTAACTCGAGGGATCCCTCATTCCACCCGTGCACCATCTTGCCTTCGGAGCATCGGAACATGCACATTAAGCTACCTTGAAGAGATGTTGCCAATATGTATCGACGTTGCTCGGTCGCCTAAAGTTCAAGGTGCAGTTCAAGGTGCATTCTGCAAATGGAAGCTCTAGTTGGGGATCCGCAAGTTTGAATTAGGGTCCTGCGAGTGGACATAAATACCTGGCTCAGACAAACGAAACGTGGACCTGGCCGCACACTACCGTGAAAAATCCCCTTTCATCATTAATATCCATGAGCTTCCCCTACCATTCAGACCTCATCTGTTGGGTGAGGAATTACCTGGGAACCACGTCTCCTTATCCCAGCAATATCCTTGGAGATGTCACTGGGCATATAAAAACCTTCGTCGCGAAGATATTCGAGGCGCTTGGCATTGCCGCCAACTGGACAGCATTTAAGGAGAACCTACGGGGTATGTCCCAATCATTAACATTACTTGCAGGTGGATATCTGACGAGAAACCGTGTAGAAATCGTCGCCAGGGGTAAGTACTAGTAAGGTCACTTGAAGCTGCAGCTAGCGCTCACCGTTGAATGTATTTTAACAGACGAACTGGACACCCTTACCTCTGGGGTCCTCGCTATCATTTGGGCAACATTAATGACGGCAGGGATCATCATGGCACTCCCGGCAGCTGGGCTGGGCATTCTCCACGTCCTCGGGTTTAGTCCCATCGGCCCGGTTGCAGGTTAGTTCACCAACGGCCAGTGTCATGTATCAATAGGTGAACTCACCGTGTGCAACAAGGATCATTTGCAGCCTGGTTCCAATCAGCTGTCTATGGAGGGTTTACGGGAGGCGTCTTTTCCATTGTCCAGTCGTTCGCCATGAGCGCTGGTGTTTGGCCTGTCCTTTTGCTCTTGGCTGGATGCGCCTCAGTTGGTTTGGGTTACTTTCTTCGACACCATGTAGCCCCACGGTTCCGTGCACACCCCCATTACGAATAATTGGGTGCATGGGTTTATGTTACATGGACATTCGAATGCGCATTTATGTATGATTTTCAATCCGTTCACGTTGTCTGAATATGGACTCAAGCAATTGCGAGTGAGTGTGCGATGTGCATGGCCCATAAGGTATTTGCACATGGCTTCTGACCTTGGGATCGATGATCTTACTATCCGA
Source organism: Paxillus ammoniavirescens (assembly GCA_014904835.1). Lineage (NCBI taxonomy): Eukaryota > Fungi > Basidiomycota > Agaricomycetes > Boletales > Paxillaceae > Paxillus > Paxillus ammoniavirescens. The sequence continues at coordinate 464,148 of MU120902.1, forward strand.
GTTCCCAACGTACGTGGTTCGTGGCGGCTTGTGCAACACGAGACCGTGTCGCTACCTTCGTAAACTGTGAGAAAAAAATTAAATCGTGAATTGGAACATCAAGAACCTTTCTGCCTACTACATACATCGCACCCGCACGTCGTGCTAGGTGTAAAGCTGAAGCTGAAGTCTGGCACGTTACGCTGTACTGCACGGTTGCTCGCCAGCTGACCAGGTGACGGTTAAGTCTGCCGTTGACCACGCACTCACGCCGGAGAGGTCTCCGTCGTCCGACTGCCGAAACCCGACCTACGCGTTCACCAAGTGCATGTGACTAGACTCGTAACCAATCCGTCTATGAGGCAAGCCGTCGTGTATGTTTTGACTATCTACAATGGTGCTGTGTACATAACTACACTATCTTTACTAAGTAAAATAATGGATTTGTGCAGTCGTTCACGGGGAAGTGAGTGTTCGGCATTCTGCGAACGCACGCTTCTTGAGCTTGCCCTAGTGTTGCCGCAAGGTGAACCGGACCTCACACGTGTTTTCTCGTCTGGGAAGGAAACAGATAACTGACCGGCGAAGCAACCTGTCCCCCGAGACCATGGAAAGGTTACAGTTCCTTAAGTATTTGTTTCGGAATGACCGGCTTTCGTTTGTCGATGGTTTGGTTGTTAATGAAGATGAATTGCATTCTTTGTAGCTAGTTTGAACTTCTCGAGACAGTTATAAGACAGTTATCAGCTCTGTTATCTATAGATAATGTACTAATATCTATAATTATCTATGGGACTGATCGGACCTCACGGCGAACGACCTCGCGCCTCGCCTTGACCTCGGATTTCTGAGGTGCAAACGAGGTAGTACATAGCCACCGCTACCTCGAACTTACACCTGAGACGCGATCGGAAAAGTC